>CABFKO010008163.1:0-12842 GCA_901766855.1 Panagrolaimus sp. ES5
ATATTTAATAAAATATATTTTACATAATTTTTTATTTATTAAACATGTTTTAAAAAATGAAAATGAAAACGTCAAGTGGGACCCGGCTCGCCGGGTCATCACTTGTCTCATTCATTATTTCAAAAAAAATGCCCTTTAATCTTTTTATCATGCATTATATCATTTTTTAAAAAGAGACATGAAAATAGAGATCTCCCAAAACTATTTCATTTTTTTTTCATAACCTATTTCACTGGAATTTGATGCTTGTTACCACCACATAACTATTATCATTTTATTTCAAAGTTCCATTTTTTCTAAGAACAGCAACAAAAAAAACACAAACTTTAAATTTGCTTCATTAAAATTTTTGCTTTAAAAAACTTATTTTAAACTTAAAAATTGATGTCTTCCGTGACAAGATTATTCACTATTTTTTAATACCATAGACATACACGATATTATTTTATGGGGGCTGGAAAAACCGCAAAAAATTGAGGTAATTATAAAATGGAAAAACGCAAGCCAGTAAGAAATGAGCAAATTTGTAACCACAAAAATAAAATAAAAACATGAGTAAAAAATGTTGGGGCGGAACATTATCACTACGGAAAAATATTGATACAGTATACAGTAACATACAGTAACCCATACAGTAACCCACCATGCAGATGACATTAATCACTTTTGAACGACATTTCAATATTACTATCCAAAAATATCAAACGAGGAAATCTAAAGTTTTTCAAAAAAAGAATGCTCAAAAATGATGATCAAAAAGTGGCAATTTTTTATTGTTCTCACTTTTTCGAAAATTTTCCTTTTTTTGAAAAACTTTAGATTTCCACATTTTATATATAACACGAAGAAAATGAATCAAAACAATTTTCAAAAAAAAATTTATTAATTTAATTTCATACAAATACAACCCTTTCAAACATCTTCAACAACTTTATTTGAGCCAATAAACTTTTTCATTTTTAACAAAACTTTAACTTTTTCACCATTTTTTACAGCAATTTTTGTATCTTCAGATATACCATTTAAAACAGAAATACGAACTTTACCAGATTTACCAAAAGCATTTTCAACTTTTCCGACATCTTTCTCACCAATTCGAACAGACATTCCATTAAAAATTTGTAAATTTGTTTCTTTTTTAAATAATCCAACACAAATCAATGAAATATTATCTGCTTCAATTCGATCAATATATCCTTCTCTTTGCTTTCTTCGAAATCTTTTTATTTCTTCGGCAGAATTTAAATTCTTTGAAATTCTTCCATAAAATGCAAATCGACATTCGGTAGGTTTTTGAGAATCCAATTTTGCTGCTAAACAAATATCATTTCCTTTAACAAAAATAGGTTTTTGAAGCTCTAGCAAAGCATGTGAAACACCAGGAGAATTTAGGCCATCTTCTTGTTCAAATTCTTTTTCTCCACATTCTTTTAAAAAGTTACATTCTGCCATTAAAGTTTCAAATCCAATTGAAACATGAATTTTTGAGGCTGATTTTAGATCATATTTAAATTGTTCAATTTTTGATACTGTAATTAATAAATGCTTTGCTTTTGTTAATGAACCAGGAGAAAAAATAATTGTTCGATCAATGTCTTCAGTTTCAGGTAAATTTGAAAAGAGTAATGCTGCTCGTTGCCCCATTGTTGCATCTTGAACTTTTTGCTTCCAACTTTGTATTTCTTTTATTTTTCGAGTTTCATTTATCATCGGAATAAAGACTTCAGTTCCAATCCTAAAATAAAAGATCGTAGAAGTAACCATAGAAAATTTAAAAAAAAAATTTTTTTTAAACGAAGCTTTTGTAAAATTATTTTTCTTACTGTGACTTTGCTCTATTTTTAACCCTATTTCTGATCTCTGATTTCCGATATTTTGCTAAATAAAATATTTCAAACTTATATTTTTTTCACCTTACCAAAAACCAAAAATAATGCGTCAACAATATTCCATTCTTTGCCTCATTTACAGCATTTTTATGTTCAAATATTTGAACCTAACCCATAAAAGAACTTTTAATTATTTACAAGTCAAAAAAATGAAATTTGATAACAATTTTTAATTTTTAGACTTTTTTTGAAATTTGACTTTTATTTACGTCAAAGCAAAAAAAAGAAGCGTTGACATTTCCGGTGATTAAAAAAATATATCGTGGAAGAAAAATTCTCTCACACCTACTTCCATTATTATAATAAATTTAAAAAAAGGGGGTTAAAAAATGAAAAAGCGCTTTGAAAAAAATTAAGAAAAAAAGTATTGCGTTTTGATTTTTTTACAAATTTTAAAAATGTAGTACATTCATTATTTTTAAAAAGGTTAAAAGTTGAATAGGTTTAAACAAAACATGCAACTACGCTTAACTACAATGTTTGCAAATGTAATTTAAAGTGCAGTTTTAAAAAAAAGACTTACAAACTCTTATTTTGCTGCAAAAATACTACCGTAATCCGGAATCAGACTACTTTAAGCTATAAAAAATTTTCAGTACTACTTTTGTTAAAACTACCGTATCCATTTTACATACATTTGCTATCGCAAATTACCGTAATCAAAAAAGTGCGTACATTTGTGAATTCTGATTTTACAAAATTAGCATTAACAAAGAAAAAACACTTACTTACAACTTCCATCAACCACCGTTCCAGTCATCACCGTTCCCTTTCCTTTAATTGGAAAACAATGATCAACAACCATTACAAAGCTACCACTTGAAATTCTTTCTGGAAGATAAAATTTTTGCTTTAGCACATTTGTTAACTCGATTACAGATTCTGAAGAAGAATTTGAAAGATTTAATGGAACAATTGGAGATGATTCAGGAATATTCAAACTTTTCAACAACTAAAACATTTTGGGTTACTGTAGTTTATGAGCACCAAAACAAAACAAACTTTTGGTAATTTTTTCTTCATCATTTCAATCTTTTCTTTTTCAACCAAATCAATCTTTGAAATTACGATAATTACATTGTTCGGACATAAAATAGATGCCGAAATAAGATGTTCAGCTGTTTGTGGTTCAATTCCTCGAGAAGCATTAATTACAATAATAGCTCCATCAAAGACAGAGGAAGCTGCAAGAACAGCTTTAATCAATTGAGCATGTCCGGGACAATCAATTAACGCAATTCGATGGCTTGAATCAAGTTCAATAGCTGAGAATCCAAGATCAATTGTATTTGCACGAAGATTTGAAGCTTTTGCACCTTTATCAAATGAAGCTGTTGATGCAATGGTTGAAAGGGCTTTTGAGAGAGTGGTTTTTCCTGCATCAACATGCCCAAGAAGTCCAATATTCATTTCTCTGTAAAAATGTTTCTTATATGTTGTGTCAGATTAGCCATTGTTCGGCTATATAGCCGAATTTTCAGATTACGAAATCTCGCGTTCTGTTAAAACAAAAATTTTGAAATTTTTTAGGAGATTTCTCAAACGTGTTTTTAGTACACAGATAAAGTTCCACAAGTTCAGTTCTAACAGAATGCAAGATTTTGTAATCTAAAAATTAGGCTGTAGCCGAACAATGGCTATTGCCCAGCACTGGCCCGGATTGGAAAACCGCCCAGGTTCTCGAGCACAGACGTCCAAAATTAAAGAACCGTTTTTAAAATCTTTTGTTCTCCAATCTAGAGGTCCAAATGAGAGAACCATATATTTCCAAAAATTTCAGTGAATGCTTTTAAACTACTAGTCATAAAAATCTTTAAAAAGTTTTAATAAAAAAGGTTATCTTTTTTTGCCTGTTCACGATACCGATTTTCATTTTCTGGAGCACTTAAAGCTCCAAGCTTTTTAGGATTAAGTAATCGTTGGGATGCTCTAAATTGCATCAATTCTGAAGCTGCAAATTGATCTTTATTTTGCTGCCTTGTGAATTCAAACGGATTCTGTAAATTAGAATGAATACAAAAATTTCATAAAGTATGCGAAAAATTACTTTAATATTTGATGATGACCCAGTAAAAAACTGTTTTGCATTTTTCCATTTTTTAAATAAATTTTTCTTTCCTTCTTCATTTTTTATAACTTCTTTTTCACCGCCATCTGAATCAGATGTATCTTCATACAAATTTTGATAAGCTGCAATATGAAGAGAAAGGGTGCTATTTTTGGCACTATTTGAATTTTTAAATTCATCTTTTTCTTGAGGATAATGATCTTTATGCAAAAAAGAACTCGACGCCAAATTTTTGTCATTCTTGTTCCAAGAATTTAAATATTTTTTTGCTCGCGAATCATTTTCAGTTTCAAGAACAGCTGACATTTTTATGTGGCTGCAATCCATTTTTTGCTTCAAAAATATGCACAAGTGAATACTTCAAAATAAAGATTAAAAAGATCATTAATTAGTTTTTATGTTTCCAGATTTTAAAGTCTTTCATTTTTAACAATAGATTCAAAAAGGACTGCAGCCAAAAATAGCCTACCATAATTTTGATCTTTTCTCTCATCAATTTTTTTTGTTTTCAGAGGTTCAAAAAAGACGGATCTACGATTTGGATTTTGATTCAAATTCAAATTGTTGTTTTGATTATCGAAATCATGACCATTTGAATCAGCTTTTAAGAATAAATAATTATCTTTTGTTGCCATCTAAAATAGATTTTATCATTTTCATCATATTAAAATGTAAAAAAAATTTTAAAAAACTTTTGTAATTGCGATGATTTAAACCGTTAATTTCGTATTACATCATTATCATGCTCGTCTATTTTTTAATTTAAAAACGACACGCTAATTAAATTTAAAAACAATATGAACTATAAATATTTATTCAAATGAAAAAAAGACAGAATAATATAGCTCCTGAAAAAGATAACCTTTTCTATTAAAAATTTTAAAAGCATTCACCTTAATTATTTTAAATATATGGTTCTCTAATTTGGAAGTCTGTTCTCGAGAAGCGACGGTTCTCCAATGACAACCTTAGGCATACTGTAGCACAGTAATACTACTGTAAAGAATGTTGCCGGATATATCACATCCTCTTTCATTTCAGTGCATCAAAAATTCAAGGACAAAAGTACAATAAAAGTTTTAAAACTTTTTAAACCATTCATTTAACAAAAATTTATTTTAAAAATATTCATTTCCAATAGCATAAAATCATATATAATATCTACTACAAAAAAAATAAAAGCATACTGTAAAATAATTGCACGTGAATGATAATAAAAAACAAATAACAAAAAAAACAATAGAAAAAAGTTACAAAAAAAACTAAGTGCAAAATCTTATAAAAATTAGTCGAACTAAGGCAACTTAAATAAATATTTCTTAGGTTAGATTAGTTAAAATAAATGGAAATGTTTAATCAAAAAATAAAGGTTAATGACTTTATTCTGCAGTAAAACCTTTTGGATTCTTTTCTTGCCAATTCCATAAATCCCTGCACATTTCTTCAAGTCCAAATTCAGCTTTCCATTTAAGCTTTTCTGCGGCTAAAGCTGGATCACAGTAGCAACTTGCAATATCTCCTGGACGTGGAACAGATAATTCTGTTGGAATCTTAAAAAATTTAATTAAATTGGATATATGAAATCTCTTTGTATCCCTTACCTTTCGACCGGAAGCTTTTTCTAATGCTGCAACCATCTCAAGCACAGAATATCCTTTTCCAGTTCCAAGATTATATACTTCAAGGCCAATACTACCTTCACGGGAAATTCGATCTAGCGCTGAAACATGTCCACGAGCTAAATCTACAATATGAATATAATCTCGAACACCCGTTCCATCAGGGGTATCAAATTTATTTCCAAAAATTTTTACAACTGGAAGTTTTCCAATTGCTACTTGACTGACGAATGGCATCAAATTATTTGGTACACCTTTTGGATCTTCTCCAATCAAGCCAGATGGATGAGCTCCAACAGGATTAAAATATCGAAGAATTACAATATTCCATTCTTTTTCAGCTTTTGCAAGATCAATTAGGATTTGTTCAATCATATGTTTCGTTTGTCCATATGGATTTGTAATACCTGGACCAGTTTGGGCATCTTCTCGAATTGGAAGAGATTTTGGTGAACCATATACTGTAGCAGAGGAAGAAAAGACAAAGTTTTTAACGTTGTGCTTTTTGCAAAGCTGAAAAAATGAAGCTATAAAACATTTTAAAAATTTGAATAATTAAAGGGAGACCCATCTCTAACAAATTTTTTTGTTCAACATTGGCAATCTCGATGTGATTGGAGACTCATTGGAGCTGCTTAATTTTTGCAGCTCAAATGCCGTTCAAAGAATATTTGTTAGAGATGGATCTCCCCCTTTAAAAAGCTTACAGAGATTAAATTCAATGATCCAACAAGATTATTGATATAATAGTCCAACGGCTTTGCAGAAGATTCTCCAACAGCTTTTAAAGCAGCTAAATGAATAACAGCATCAAATTTTTCTGATTTAAAAACTTCTTCTAGTTGTGGAACATTTAGAACATCAACCTTTTTGAAGGGAATCTTCTTTCCAGTAATTATTTCAACTCTTTTCAACGAAACTGCATTCCCATCTGAATCTGCAAAAGTTTAAAATAACTGAAATTAATATATAAGATTTTTAGCTTACCAGGAATAGAATTTGCAAAGTTATCAATTACAGTTAGCGTATGATCGCAATTAAGCAATTCTAAAACTGTATGGGATCCAATAAATCCAGCTCCACCGGTTACAAGAACATGCATTTTTGATTACTTTATTGTTGAAAATTCTTCTTTGAAGATAAATATATTTTATATGTATTTGAATAAATGAAATTCCACGTCCCGGGTTAAAACAAGAATCGAAAGATATTTATCTATGTTTTTTTGTTAAAAAAAAGAAGGAGGAGACAAAAGCAAAAGTGAAAGTCTGGTTCTTCGTTGGTAGGAAACAGCAGGAAAAAAACATTGTTGGAATATATGCGTGGCATTACGTCACATAAAAAAGAACAGAAAAATGAAAGGAAAGAAAGGGAAATCAAAGTTTAACTTTAATGCATTTTTTTCAATAATAATTATGATGAAAAGTGATGAAATTTTATGCTTAAAAACACATGCATGCTTTTTATCGCACCAAATTTGTACAAAATGATGGCATAATGCCTGATGTTAAAAAGTATACTGTATTTGACAGTATAATATTAGTTAAAACTGAATTTCTTTTAAAATGTTAAAACAAATCGGGCAAAAATGTTTCAAAGTGATCAAACCAAAATCTCAAATTGTTTTTATAGAGCTGAAATTCGGCATGTAGTGTCCTGATAGATTAAAAAGATGTGATCAATTTAGGGTCTGTCGGGCGGCTCCTTTGATGTTGTCAAAGATTGAATCAACTGTCATAAATTTGGTATCTTCTGATAGCCCTGGATTAGGGCTACAATATGTATCTGCTTGATTTTTGATTTAAGCTTTGGATCAAAATTATAAAATCTTTGAAATTTCGTTAGAGTAACACTTCCCCAAGATTTTAAAAACAAGTCACTTTTGCAGAGTTACGTATACTTTCTTGTCCGCTTTTATGTATTTAATAATTACAAATGTGATTAAAAAAAATTTTTAAATACGGTCATCTTCAAATTTTCAAATCAAAAAATACATGAACAAAAAACTTATTTTTTCTGTCAGTTTTTTGAAGAATGTGATTTTATTTTGACCTCATTTTTTTTAAATAAATAAACATTCCAAACTTTTTAAAAAGAATGCAACTTTGAAAAGTTTTATTTTTACCTCATTGTAAAATCTCCCACCTCCATTGTTATATTTACTGAATTGTTTTGTTTGTTTATAAAATCATTGAATTTGTAGTCCAAGAATGTTTTCTTTTGTAAAATAAAATGTGGGTTTAAGCAAAAATACAAACAAATTCTTTGACTTTTGCACTTTAAGTGTATAAAAAAAATTCACAGTAGAAACTTGAAAATGTAAAAGTAACTTCTACAGTAATCTTTTTTGATTATATTAGCTTACTGGAATTACAGAATAAAAAATTAAATTTTTTGGAGTTATGTAAGTCGAAATTTTTAAACATTTATTTTCCAATGCCTGATTAGTGAACGTCAATCCGACCAGGCTCGTTGTAAAATGGAAATAATTCCTGAGAAATCAACGGAAAATTTCCAGGTTTTTGCGGGAAATGAATTTAATTTACCGCAATCTTGTTAATGTCCAAATAAATATTCTAATATAAATATAAACATTTTTAGTAAAAATAAGGTAGTTTTTGCTTTTAAATCAATTTTAAAATCCAATAATATGATTCTTTAATTTTTTGTTTTTTTACTTATATTTAATCAAAATCTATGTTTTTTGACATTTTGCAAACTGAAATGAATGAATTCCGAAAATTATGTTTCCGGGAAATGGCGAGAAATTCCTGGGAATTTAACAACCCAATTTGGGCATAATCGATCTTTTGTATGTTTGATCATTCATTTTTTTCAAAAGGAGTCATAATAAATTAAGGGATAAAAACATACGTGTGCTAAATCGATGAATATATGTGTACACAAAGACATACAAGTGATAGTGCATAAGACGTTTTATATACCTTGTAAAATTAGCCATGGCAATGCCTACCACATCTAAACAGCACTAGTGGTAGAAAAAAAAATTTGAACCTATTGATAATTTTTTTTTGCTTTTCATTTTTTTCTCCTATTCTGTGTTTTTCAAATATTTAGACACTTTTCAGATATTTTACTTTTAGTTTTTTCGAAAAAATGGGGTCATGTTTTTCAAAACCGTCACAATCACGTATGTCTCAAGGCTCTTCAAATGATTTCAAAAAACAAGTTTCAAAGAGATCTCAATTTTATGCTTCGTATTATCCACAACAAAATTGGTCCATACCAGATTCCATCATTTTTTATATGGCTAAAAATCCATCTTCTCCTAAGTATTATCAAAAATTATCACAAAGTTGCAAATATTTTTTTGTTAAAAATCCAGTTATTATTGTTAAAGTGTTATTCCGTAATCAATACAAAAATAAATGGATTGCATATTCATACAAAGAGCAAAAACAGATTAATTTTACAAAAGTTGCATGCAAATTCTGGATTATAAAAACTTTTGGCAATGCTGTTAAAGGAGAAAACGTTGAAAATTTTATCTCTTCTGTCATTCCATATATTTATCAAATCGACGCTAAAAAAGTATACTTAACTTATCAAGTTATTACATTGAATGATTTTCTGTACCTGTGTCCAAATGTTGAAGATATTAGTTTAAATCATACTGTAATCAAGAATGAAGATGGTACAGTTGTTCCATTGGAAAAACTTGTTAGACTTCTTCCAAAAGCAAAAAACATATATTTGTTAGTTTTTTTTTTTAAAAACTAATTTTTTATCATTTTAAGTTATTTCGTGGAGAATTTTTTTTTTGATTGCAGAGCTCGGAATCATAACCCCGTTGTTTTTAATCATGTTATTCAAATTTTTAGCCGTGATGGAGATTCTATTTCATGCATCACTTTTAATACTGTCAAAGAACTGTTAAAACTTCCAAATTTTACGAGCATCAAAAGATTCGAATTTTTTAATCTTTCAGAAACATTTGATATTGGTACCTTTTTTAAATATATTAAAGTAATTTCTCCCGTATATTATTTATTGTAATTTTTATTAATTTTTAGAAAAATAAGTATGCAACATTTATGCTCCATTTTTCTGATACAATTTCGGATGGATATAAGAATCGCCTTGAAGCAATTGTTGATGAAATAATTTCAACAAAAATTCATGATTATAAGGTCCCTTTAATTTTAAGAGAAACTTTCATCCCGGGCAAACTCCGCAAATTGATTTTTCTTTTTAACAGTATTTAATTATTTATTGTTTCATTTTCTTTTTGTTTTTTTTTGGTTACTGTAATCAATGTATACATTTTTTTCCTTACAATTTGTTTGTAATAAAATAAAAATATTTTAAAATATCTTATGATCGAAGCATTGCAGATCAAAAATTTTGTAAAAAAACAATTTCTGCTGAAATAAAATAATTTTAGTTTTATCATTTTTAAAAAAAAAAAGTTTTTTTGAAATCATTGACAAAAGTTTAGTTTTATTTGTTATACGAAATTTGTAAATTAGGTACCGATGCTATTGTGTTTTAGAAATTTGTTTATTGTGTGCGCAAAATTCAATAAAGTAAAATTTTGCAAATTTCAGAAAAACTTTTTGTTACGGTATTATATTTTTTGAGAACAATAAAACTATAAAATATCACAATTTTTAATAGAAAGAACCGAGTAAAATGAATGTTCAAAAAAAGCTTACTGTAATTATTTTATTAATTACAGTATCCTGTTTTTCTATTATTACAAAACTATTAATATAATTTCCAAAAGCCAATTGCTGAAGCAATAAATGAAAAAGTTGCTGATTGTCGGGGCGTCAATTGACCAGACCAGAGCATTCCAGGAGGAAGAGAATTTGCACCAGAAATAAAATCACAAATAAATCCAAAAAGAGTAATTTGTTCATTTTTAGATTTTTCAAAAGGCTTCCTTAAAATTTGTCGAATTGTTCGTACAATTCCAGTTGCCAATGCTCCAAGCCAAAGATATAAACACCATTTAAACCATTTTCCTGAATCTGCAACAATTATCTTTGCATCGGATAACCAGGCAATAAGCTCTGCAAATCCATATACCGTATATATTCCAGTTACAGAAGTTGTTAAAATATAATCAATAATATCAAGTTTATTTGAAGTTTTTAGTTGTAGGATTGAATCCTTCACGGAGGTTAACATTTGTGGATGATTACATTGTCGAAAGATTAGTCGAGCAAGAGAGAATTGCTTTGCAAAAGCTAATATCCTCTTTGATTTTTCTGGATCCTTTTCTTTTGTCGCTAATATTATTAATGCTGCATATGTGGCTCTATAAAATATTATACAGTATATTTTGCTAAAACCACAAAAATCGAAATAATTTCGATACCAAAATTTTGACTTTTGGTGTAAAATTTGCAAAAAAAAGAAGAAAAAAACGAAAACTGACCTCAAAAATTTATCTCTTCCAGCATAAATCCCAAAAACTCTTGTAAGCCTTTGAAGATCCATCGTTTACCAAAAGATTAATTTAAAACAGTCAAAAAACAAATTTTTTTAAAGCAAAAAAACAGTACAAAATTTGTGTCTTCCCAAAAAAATTTCCTTTTACATCGATCAAGTCAATTCTCAAAAAAGGAAACACGCGGTAATCAGACACACCACATTAATTGTGGCCGTCTTTCTTCTACACTACACTCCACTATCATTTTTTGCACATCTTCAAATTATCATTTTAAACAAAGAATTTATTTTTTAATAAAATTTTAAAACAGTCAAAACTCAACCAAAATATAAAAAACAAAGAGATCACCGAACTTTTTGAATAATAATAAAATCAGTTCAGCAAAAAAAAATTAGAGCATACTTTCAATAAGTGAATCACGTAAATCACTAGAAATTTCTGTTGGAACACGATTTCCTAATTTAAAGATTGATTCAACAACAGATAATTCAGCGGAAGTTGTATCAAGTCCAGTGAAAGCAATCCAATCATTTGTAGCAAGACCAGCACCAATTAATTCTGAACCTCTATTGACTGTCCCAGCAACAACTGGAACTTGTAAAAGTGAGGCAATTTCTTTTTGAGTTTCTACGGGAGTTTTGGCAGCAACAAGACAACCTTGTGAAGAGAGAGAAGCATAAGAACCAACCTAAAAATACAATATAAATACAGTAATCAAAATTAAAAACAATTAATCTTACCAAAGCATGTTCACCAAGAGATACACGGAAAACTTCAACTTTTAAAACTTCTTGCAAAGCTTTTTCTGTTTCTTTACTAATATCTGCATGTACTAAAGCTACATAATCATTTGCGGCAATTACATTTCCAAGAGCAGAAAGACGTTCATCAACACGACGAATTGCAACTTCATCAGGTAATTTTTCTCTTAAATGTTGGAGCTCTTGATCAGTTGTTGCATTGGGGACGAGAAGACCATGTCGATTTCCGACTGTAACGCGTCCAACAATGCGTGTACCAGCTATTGAGCAATGAATAACGGGTATTACATCAGCAAGTTCACCTTCAACAATACTAAAAAAAGAGAATAAATTATTAATGAATCAAAAAAAGAACAATAAACCTACTTGTAAAAGTTATCAGATGAACCTAAACCAACAAGACAATATGTATTTGTAAGTTTACAAAATACTCCAACTTCATTGCTGGCTTCAAACTGACATCGAAGTGCCATTGCGAGAGGATCGTTACAATATTCAAAGCTAAAAGAATCCATATTTACAGAATGAGATGATTAAAGGAAACGAAAAGCAAGTTTATATATAAGCGCGAATTAAGGTTGCAAAAGATTGCGCAATATTATAAACCAAAGGAGATATTGTGCAACTGCAGGTCAAAATAAAAATGGAAAACAAAGATTTGTTATTAAGCGGTTGTTGTAAAGGTATAAGAAAATGGGAAAAGAAAATTTATAGTCTGAATAGTTTGAAGATAAAAGCTGAAAAGGTAATCTCGAAAGGTCTTGAAGGAAGACATATAAAAAACAACATGGCCACATTAATAATCAAAAAATGGTCTTACAAGAACAATACAACCTTCTAAATATCAGTATCATGATCCTAAACAATATAGAAGGCAAAAGTAACAATTTAAACGAGAAATACAGAATCAGAAGGTTGTAAAAATGAAAATTCAAAAAAAATTTAACACAAAAAAATTCAAGCAAAAAGTTGAAGTACATTCGTGTCAGGAACCATTTTTTAACAAAAGTTTTTTTTGATGCTTTTTTTTCTTCTTTGATCACGAGCCGACAAAAAATGAAAAACGTTCATCAACAAAAAAGAGAA
>CABFKO010008185.1:0-12831 GCA_901766855.1 Panagrolaimus sp. ES5
ATGAAATTTTTTTAAACAAAAACTGAAAGTGGGATCGTCTTCCCCATGGCCACTTTACCTATAGGCAAAGTTTGAGCCAAATCTATTTTTTCGTGTGCCGCGTTACATTGGATTTTTTTGAACGACAGCCAGAGTGCGTCTTAATGAACTAAAATGTGTTCCGCTGTGTTTCACTCTATTTTTTTTTCAGTAAATTCCATCCATTTTTTTTCTTGCTGCAATTAAAAATCAAAGATTGTGCTATTAACTGTTGAAGGTTAATCAAACACAAAAAAAGTTTCTTCTGGAAAACCTGTTTTTTCAATATCAAATTTTTTTGTGAAATGTATTTGTTATCTTTCAATTAAAACTTTTTTTTGTGTTTCCCAAATGCGTTTTTCCAAAATGCATTATTTATCACTTTCACCTGAAAATTATTTTGATTGTTTTCTTCAGTATTATTTTATTTAATATTTTTTTACGTTATAAAAATGACAAAGTTTTTAATTATTTTAATTATTTGCTTATTTTTTATAACAATTTTTGGGAATGAGTAAGTTTTGTTATGAGAAGATTATAAGATTTCATATATCCATATCTGTTTTAGAGAAGCCGTTGACAAGATTGCTGCCCCAAAAGAAGAAAGAAAAGCACAAGTTGATAAAATTTTGGGAGAAACAAAAAAAGATAAAAGAGATGTAACAACAGTGGGAAGTCGGCACTTTGCAAGATATGGCTCAATGCTGCCGAACGAAAAACGAATGTTCAAAATATTTGGTTATTAATTAATTGTTTTTGATTTTTTTGCATTTTTAAATGTACGATTGTTTTGTATAAACATAAAAAATTGTTTTAAATCGCATTAAATGACTTGAAGCAAACTTAAAAGGTTTTGTATGTTATATATTATTACTGTATTTTAATCAGGGAATTTTATCCTTATTTGTACGTTTTCATTTTTGTTATTGTTTCAACAATGAATTAAATAAACTCGTTATTTTACATTTTTTGTTTACATAAAAAGTGTCACCAAAAAACTGTAAAAAAATATGGACATTTTAAAATGAAAAAAAACAAGTGCAGCAAAAATTGGTAAAAAATTAATAAAAAATCAATACTTTAAAAAAAATAAAGCAGTAAAAAAAGAGGAAAGATCAAACACGTTAAGCGAACAAAGACCTGGATATTTTCCAATAAAGAGAGAAATATATAAAAATATAATAAAAGAATCGCTCAAACTTATCAGCAGTTTTCACAATCTGATCGATCGACAACAACCTTGAAAATGATATTGTTGAAAATATTGTTAAAAAACAAAACATTCTTTTAAAATATAATATTATCTCTTCCCTACATCTCACATTAAAAACTTAAATAACAAATTAGAAAAATACACTACAACCATAAATTATTAATGTTTTTCATTTAATTTTCGATACTTCCTCGTTCAATATTTCAAAAACAACCAACAAAGAAATCATAAAAATAGAAAATTGTTTATTTTTTCATAAATCAGTTTTACGAAATAGTAATAAAAAAGATTGTTTAGTTGTCTAAAATCTTTACTAAAAAAAGCATTATCAAACTCTTTCAGTCAAAGTGATATCGATCTTATTACAAATTAAAATCAATCAATATTTACTTTTTTCAAACTCAAAATCACCCATGTTTTTTTTGTAATAAAAAATGTTTTGCAAGATTCTGTTTTTTTGCCTTTGTGTTTACACTTTTTTTCCTTATCGCAAAGATCTTTCACATTCGTAAAAAATAACCGCCAGTTTTTTCCTTTTCTTATTTTCATCTTTTTTTGGTTGAAAAAATCGGCGGCGAAAATATTGATAATAACAAAAATCATGCGTTCCTTCTTGTCTCCGAAATATTTATTTTGAAATCCTTGTTTTTTTCCATGAAAGAAAGTATAAAAAGGAAAATTATTTTAAGTAATTCTTTAAAAATCAAATAACAAAATAATAATAATGAATACTAAAATTGTTCAATTTGCTACCCTTGGTGGTTATCTATTTTTGGCAACTGCAACGGCAGAAAAGTAAGTGTTTTTTATTGTCTTTTTTTTCCGTGCTGATTTGATTTTATTGAATCCACACTTTTTGAATTTGTGTTTCACTTCACTCAAAATTATTGATAAACAATTATATTTTTTTCAGTAATGATCAATATCAGCAACAAGATGCGAATCATGGAATTGTGCCAAAAGAGCCCATTAAACCGCCAATTGAAAAGTCAAAATCTCCAAGGCTGTTAACCAAAATTAAGCATTTTGTTAAAAAGTTGGATAAATAGATCTTTTAACAAGATTCATATTGGATTATGTTAATCCTAATCACTTTAAAAACTCTTCCATTTTTTATTTAAATAATGTACCTCATTTCGCTGCCTTTTTTGCTAATGACAGGTTCCTCTAGATTACTGTAACTAGCGTATTTGCATATTTTTGTTTGTACAAATTTGTTTTTGTGAACTTTGATTTTAATTTTGTAAATAAATAAATAAAACTGAAACTATGAAAAAAAAGAAAAAATTATCACTTTTAATTTCATCAAATTTTTATCATCCCGTCAAATTTGTTATTTTAATTGCATTTTAATAGCGAAACTAAAAACAAATTCACAAAGTCAAAAATCAATGTATAAGTTTTTATAAAATCTAAACTTGAAAATTTTAGTATTACTTTTTATTATTATTTTAGAGAACAAAAGTCAAAACTGTATTTATAAAATTTTATTTTTGTCTTTATATTTCTCTGTTTTGGCGGTGTTGTTGTTGAATTTTTTGAATTTGTATTTTATGTGAAAGTGAACTGACAGACGTATTCACAGTTGAGTTCATTCCCGGAAGGAATTGAATTCTAAAAATATTATTGTTTTTTAAAAAGTTCATTCACACATATTTTTTTATAAAAATATTTCTCACGTTTGTTTTCCTGTCAAAATTTTAAACACTTTTACAATTGTCATACGGTATGGTTTAATTGTGAGAATAACCATAATTGAAAAGAATATTGAATGCATACTTGTAATTATATAAACAAATATGCTAATTTGTGGACCATTTGGAATTTTGTATGCTAATGAAAGAAGGAAAAATATTAATGGGATTCCAAGAAGCAGAATCAAGGTTATCGCTTCAGCAACAACAGAACAAAAAATCATTCTCTGAAAAATAAAAATAAAGAATTTTTAAAAAATATATTGATTTTAAAAATTGGTGGTAGAACTAAAAGGAAGCATGGATGTTTAGTTTTTTAAATTCTGGCAATGTTGCAAAACAAATATACAAACGTAAAAAGCAAATGAGATAAATTTTGTCAATTTTAGATCTCATATTCATAATTATTTTTTTTCAATATTGTGTAATAGCTTCTGATGTCCTATTAAAAATAATTAATGCATTGAATCGACAGTAACTGCCGTAAAACAGTTTTCATTTTTCCACTTCAGATTAATGAAAATATTTTTTATGCCAATGGTTTACAAAAAAATTTTCGTCAAACATTAACCAAAAATTTTTTTTCTTTTTTTTCAGTTTGACGAGATTTGGAGATAAAATTAAATATTCAAAAAAAGTTTTAAAGGGAGAATCGCAGTTCTAACAATTTTTTTCCGTTCAAAAGTGAAAATCCAGCATGTACTTTTTTTATTCACTTTTTTTTAATGGCAAGTAATAAAAAAAGACAAAACATGAAAAATGTGAACGGAAAAAGACCATAGTTTTTTGCTTGATTTTCAACTTTTGTTTTATGAAAAACTATGTTGTCGCGCCCCAACAAACATCGCCACCGCCTCCGGTGCGCCTCCGGTAGCGCCACCACGCCTCCACAACCGGGGACGCGACAACTCTGTTAGAAATGCAATTCACCTTTTAAAGAGAGATGCAAATATTTTTCATTGTATATATTTTGCTGATTTTTGCTTTTATTTGATTATTTCTGCATACCCGCAAAACAAAGCACATGAACATACATACCCATGCAAGTTTATAGTAGTGTTGACATTTTTCAGCAAGTTAAAAAAAGCAATACAAACAGTGAGTCAATATTGAATAAAAAATGCATGAAAAGAAAAAATTTTGTGCTAACAAAGAGAAAGGCTTTTTTTAAAACGAACAAATCAATAAAAGTAGGATAAAGTATAGAAAAATTATTAAACAAACATTTGTAAAAAATATAAAAATGTAAATATATTCAACTTACTCATCTCAATGATTAAACTTAAAAAAGCTATAACTTACGTGTAAAACATTTGTATGCTCAGATAAATGCGTGTTAGCTTTTTTAATTTGTGAATGCATAATAAAAAGTAGCCCCAACAGTGCTGCCATCAATCCACAAATAATAAATCCCAGAACTTTAATAAAAATTTCGACAAATTCAAATTTTGTAAAAATTGTCATTTGCGTTTTTATTACTGCTTCAAATTCAGGGGCATAAATTCGAATGTAATTTAATTGATTTTCCAACTAAAAACATGTTTTTAATAATATACAGTATAAAATTACAAACCGAATTCATTACATTATCACCTGTCATAACATTATGAAAAACAAAAAATGCTGCCGAAATAGCTGCTGAAACAAATGCCAAAACTGCGAAAACTAAATATGGCCATTTTTGAAGTACTTTTTCACCATTTGGTAAAACTATGATATATCGGTAGAGTAAAGTTATTGTAACTCCAAATGTCTAAAAATGCTATTTTTAAATTTTTCAAGGTTTTGTCGTTCAATTGTTCAATCAAAAAAAAATAAAGTTCAATTAATTTTTTATTTTTACCGTATTTTGATTCTTAGAAAATCAATATCAAAACTAAAAACAACTTTCAAAACTATTTTATCCTTACCAAAATTGCAGCTGACAAAAATATGCAAATTATTGCAACCCAACACATCTTTGGTTCAATAATGTCAAACGGCAGCCGAACAAATATTCCAGCAATTGGAAAAATTCCAATGGGTTCAAAAACTGCAATAATAATATCATAGAAAAATCCCGCGGAAGCATTAAATAAAATAAACCATTTATAATTTCCAAGTTTCTGCGATTTTCGAAAAACAAAAATTACAATTAAAATAAAGAAAATGCAAGAAATGCTGAATGTTAATTTTAATAAAATATGGTATACGGTAATCAAATTTGGATTTATTAATGGTTTAAATATTTCCGAAACTAACATCGATTTTAATTTATGGATTCGTGTTAAAAATTTAATTTAAAAATGTGAATATTAATGTTTAAAAAATAGTGAAACAAAAAATATGTGAGCATACATGTGTGTGATGTATATTTGGAGTGTCACATATATTTGTATTTTGTGAATAAACGTTTATTTTATACGAACTTTAATACGCCTCGTGGTTTTTTCAAGAGAGAAAAGAATTTTGTTTAAAACAAATTTTTTAAAGCAATGTTTTTTCTTAACACGAAAACCAATCTTTTTGCCGTTTGAATTTTATTGAAAAAAAGAAAAACCTCATTTTTTGAATTTTAGCGGTGCCGTTTTTTCCTGTATAAAAACATTTTTTATTTAATTGTTCTATTTTTTGTTTTTGTTTCGTTTTATAAAAAACATTTTTTAAAAATTTATGTATAATTTGCTTATATAATTTTTTTTCAGGCGTTTTTCAACTGTGAAAGTTACTATTATGGATATGAAAGCTCTTCAATGTGCTTTACCATCATCAAAATTTGCACCTGATTCAAATGCTGAATATACTTTCAAGAATCCACGTCGACAACTATTTGATCTTCCATATTCAATCATGAAGCACATGATCGAAAATGCAAATGGTGCTGTATGAAAGAAATTAATTCAAACCTGCAAATTTTTTTTTCTAAAGAAAGATCTCTATCCTGTTGATGAATTACTTGCTCATATGAATGACAAAATAACTATCGATGGAAAAGATTTTCTTCTTGCAAAATTTAAAGATGCTCCTAAATCATGGTTATATAAATCCTTGTCTCGTGGATATGCATCAAATTTTAAAATTTCAAAAAATTTTAAATTTGATCTTCGTGTTTTGGATTTAAGGTTTCAAAGAATAATTTTTGAAGAATATCAAACTCTTACTGCTTCGGGTACTATTGAAAAAATGACTCTTCATGATGTTAATGTTATCCAATCTGATGGTATTTCAATTACTTCTGACATCCTTTTTGAAAATCTTCGAAATCTTAAAGAATTGTAAGTGGTTTTAAAAATTAAATTAAATATTTAGTATTATTATCTCTTCAGGTCAATGAGATTTCAATTTGAAAAAATGTTGTTCGAGACTGTTAAAAAAATGACTGAAATTCTTCCACGTTTGCAAAAATTACGAATATTCAGTTTAAAATTTTTCGATGAAAGTTTTGATTTTTCTTTTTTCTCAGAATTCCTTATGGTTTGTCTTTTTCTTCTTTTTTAAAAATTAATATTTTTTTAATTTCTAGAAAAATGAAACTGTTGATGTTTATTTACAGAGGTTCAGAAATCTTTCCGATGCTTATAAACAAATGCTTGAAACTTTCATGGAAAATTGTATGAGAAATCCACCTAAAAGAATTCCATATATTTCTTTTCCTGGATGCGACAAAGTCAAATTTGCAGAATATCGAGCATTATATTATTGTTAAGATTAAGCATAATTATTTATCTTTATTTTTTTCAATGTTGTATGATTTTTTTGTTGTTTTGTTCACATTCAATTTTACAATAAATACATGATTTTTTTTTGTTCACATTCAATTTTACAATAAATACATGATTTTTTTTTGCAAAAAAATGACAAAATATTTGTTAATTGATTAGCAAAGAAGTTGTAACTCGCAAACAGCTACAACTTCTGTGCTCAAGATAGATTATCTAATCTGCAGCAAGTAATTTTAAAACGGATACTCGAGCATTTTTTTATTTATAAAATCATAATTTATAACAAAAAACTATATTTTAAAGCAATCAAAATTACTGGCATCAAAAATAGCAAATATCCAACGTTTCTTCGAATTACAGAATTCTTTGTTTGAATTGTATATTCTATCAAAAAACTACTAAATTCTGGATTTGCTGCTTCATAAAAAATTGAAAAGTCATTAGTTTTTATTGTAACATCTTTGTTTAGCCTAAAATTTGCATATTTTCTTAAAAAACAATTTAATATATTTAAAAAAGTTTACGTTTGATTTTGTCCATTATGTTCAATAAGAACAATTGGATTTCCAAGAATTTCTTTCACCGCAAAATTAGCTGTAAAAATTCCATTTGGTTCATAATTATTTGCTTGATAAAGTTTTAAAGTATCAGATGTTCTTAAAAGATTATTGTTATAACTCATTACACCTTTTTGAGTGCCATCTCGAATTACAGTAATCCAAGCAAGTGCTAAAATGTGTAATTTTGATACAGTATTTTTGTTTTTTAAACAAACTTTGATCTGCATTTGTCAAATGTACAGCAATACCCGAAGAAGGTGGTGAAATTATGCTTAAAGCTTGAGTATAAATTCCAAAAGATTGCCATTGAGAGACTTCAGAAGCACTAAAAATTACAAGTTTTTCAAAAATGCCAAAAATTTGCATAAAAGTAACTTACTCAATATCAAACAACTTTTTGTCATCTACAGTATTTTTGAAGGTATATTTTGCATTTGAAGTTGCAGTAATATTTGCAATCCAAACATGCGGCAATGAAAATGCAAATGCTAAAATTATCATTTCACAAGATCCAGAATCCGTTGATCTTATTGAAATATCATATTGTGTTTGAGCGGTATGTTGAGCAGCAAGCATTTGATAAACATTTGGATCTTGGCAATATTTTGTGCTCTCTAAAAATCGAATAAATATTTTAAAACATTTAAAAACAGTTTGTATTTAAAATGAAAAGTGTTATTTACCTTCATGAATTCTGAATAACACTGTATAAGTATTAAGCAATACGACGTCACTGTTAAAATATAATGTAAAACATCCAGAAGTTGATTTTCTATTTGGTGGGATATAAGGGGACGAAGAATTCAAGGCATCAGAGCTTAGCCTAAAAAAAGTTCACAAATTCAATGGTAAGAATGATGAAAGCTTGGCGAAATATCTCTTAATGCCAAATATGTTTTTGGCGTAATGTGGTTCGATACCAAAATATTCAACAACTTACAGTCCAACAAAATTATTTAAATCATCACTATCATAAAGAGCAAAATGATACAACGATGAAAATTTATCATAAGTAACAAAAATTTCCAATGTCCCAGTTTTTGCACAAACTCTTAAAGCTTCATTTTCATTCATATCAGCTAACCATTGAACATGTTTTGACTTGTTTTGATCCAAAGTAATATTTATAAATTTCGGAGATGGAACTGTTTTGATATAAGCAGACCAAATTTTTGAATCCGTTGAAATATCGCCATTTTGACCAGATGTGAAATCAAAAGTTACATTGTTTTTTGGCATCGAATAATAAAATGTTTCGGAGATGTAAGCAGGTGAAAAATATTTTGTATTATTTGTAAAACTAAAATTAATTTCAAAATTTGAAGTAATTTTAATATTTACAAACTCTTTGTTAAATTGACCATTTGATTTTAGAATTAAATGATCAATTTGTGGTCGTAAAACGTGGGAAACAAATACTGAAATATATGCATTTGGGCAGCTTGCATTTTGTACTATCTGGAAATTTTAATTATTACAGTAGTATTATTTTAACAAAAGTGGTTTTTTAAAAGCAAATACTTTCAAAAAACGGAAAACAAATAAAGAAAAAAAATATTTTTAAGCCAATGTTGACTTACCTGATAATTACAGTTCATGTTATCACAATAATAGAGGCCACTTCCTGTTGGAAATATCCCTGTTTGTCCATCACATTGTACAAAAGTTTTTTGAGGGCCACAAACACATTCTAAAATATCATGATGCAATTTATTTATTCATATTTGGCACATTTTTTTGCATACTATAACTTTCCACAACTGCAAGATATCCAGCTTGTTGATTATTTCCATCAGAATCAAAAACAAGTTTTGCTTCACCGATATTATGATTTAGCTTATATACAGCTGAAATTCCATTTGTCAATGAAATTTGATTTGAGTTTCCACCATATTTAATTGACAGAATATCACAACAAGCTTCATAAAATGGTTGGGTAATAGCCACTGAGACTTCAAAATTAGCGGGGATTGTAAAATTATTTTCACAATGCTTAAAAATATTTTATTTAAAAAATAACACTTAAATTCAGTAATACCTGATAAGGTTGATATCCGCTATTGTAGTCAATGTTAGTAAAAATTGTTGTTGAACCAGTTGTATTTGGTTCTCGGCATCCAGAAGGAATTGGAATTGTTGAAGGAGTAAAAGCAGAAACAAGAAGAAAGAAACCAGAATTGGAGCTATTACTCCATTGATTTGAAAACGTTAAATTAAAATTTGTTCCAGAAAAATATAGCCCTGGAGTGATGACATCTGGTGTTACGGTATCAGTGAAACTAAAATAATCAATTAATTGTATTAAATTTGCATAAAGTACAAGATGAAAGATTTTGTGAAAATTTTTGGAAACAAAAATGTTAGCAAAATATCAATTGAACGATTTAATGCAAATTCTGTAAGATATAAGAAAAAAATTTTGGAAAAAAATAACTAACTTTTTAACAATTTTGTTATCAGCATACAAAGACAAAATAAAGTCTGATGAAGGTTTTACTTTTTTTACCACAATTTTCAGTTGCTGTTTTTCTCCAATTGTAAAAGCCCAATTACAGAATTTTGAAACATACACGCCACCTTCTTGTCTCCATTCTGAAACAACAGGAACAATAATATCCGGATTTGCATTAAAATCAAAGGTTTGTTTCGACAATGGGCATTTATCTGTTGTTAAAACTGCTAAAAAATAAATATTTGCTTTAAAATTTTCTCTTAAAAAAGAAGAGAACAAACAAAATGAAACAACAGCAGCTTGAAAAGCTGTCCAAGTTTGAGGGGAAAATTTTTCATCAATTTTTACGAATAAACTTCCATTAAATGTTGTATATGTTAAAATATCGGAATTCGATGAATAATGTCTAAAAAATTGTTTAAAATATTTGGGGACTTAAAATGTTTTATTACGGTATTTGTAAAACATTTGAAATATTTTGACTACCATAAAATGAAATTGAGTTTGTTTGACCATTTAGCATTGTAATCCACATATGATCGGTCTTAAATGATAAAAAAAAACCATTTTAAGTGTCTCATAACGATTTTTTTTATTTTTCAATTTTTTCAACAAGGATATTTTTGAATAAATCAAACAAAAAACTTACAGATTGTATTTCAACATTACATGGAAGTGTATAAGTATTAGGAGAAATTGTTCGAGGAAAATTTGGAGTTTGTAAAATTGTTAAAGTATCTTTTTTTAAAGTATGTTTTGGATTTGTGGATGAACAATTAACAATATCATAACCAAAAACATCTTTGAAAATTATGCAAATTAAAACAAAGAAAATAAATTTTGAAGAAAGCATTTTTTCAGTCCAAAAATGACGACAAAAAATGAACAAAAATGATGATTTTTTTCTTGGAGATCGATAAGGTTTTGCTTTTATTTTTTTTTCTCCATTAAGCTATAAAAAGTGCAGACTAGCCCATTCTTGTTATCTTATTTTGGAAAAAAATATGGAATGAGTGTTATTCATTTTCTATTGCATTTTGTTTTTTTTGGGTGCAACAAACAATATATTTGTGTCTTTTTTTTGCTGGAAAACATTCATGACTCAAAAAAAAATAAAAGAAGCAAGGTGTAAAATAGTGTTATTGATTAAACCTTGTCCAAATATGACGTAGTACAAAAATCGAGATTATTTTACCCCTCCCTCCCTCTTCTTCCATGACATCATATCAGGACAAGGCCTTTATCATTTTTTGATGTCACTTTGGAATGATTAAAGTATTAAAAGAGTATGACAAAATTACTGTGTCATTTCTATGAAAAAAAGGCAACAGAATGGCCTTCTTTTAGTTTATTCTTAACGAATATATCATCATGTCATCCTCATTGGTTTTAAACAAATCGAAATCAATTCAGCATAATTAATTCCAGTTTAATGTTGGAAGCTAAAAAGGTATATTAGTATCATAAAATTATTCGAAAGGTACAACCTTTTTAAAAAATTTTTCCATCATTAATTATAACTAACAGATATTACTACAGTATGCAAATGACATCAAAAACGAGGTCATTCATTTATTACCCGAACAATATCTTGTAGTTGAACTACGTAGCGCATAAAAAAGATTGAACAGTGCAAATGATCATTTTCTCTTTTTTCTAAAATATTGCAATTTTGATCTCAAATTTTTTCCTTTTCTGCTCTATTTCATCTATTCCATATTTATCTACTTTGATCTTTCATTGGATTATCCCTTATCTTTAATCCAGAATAGAAAATGACAGTTCTTTTTAATAACCACCGAATTTTTGTTTACCTGCAATCCATAAAAATTTGATAACTATTTGTATGCTTATCTATTGTTAATGACATTTTTATATTTATCAATATTTTTTATTTCTCTTTTTTATCAAAGTTACGGTAGTTATACTTTTTTCACCACATCAAATTTAAATTTCAACTTTTTTAAGGTCAATTAAGAACCCGCCCTCGAGGATTAGGGCTGTTAAAGTTGCCAACTGGAATAGCAGACGAAAGATCCGGGCCATTTTTTCCAAATATTTATATAGCTGGTGATAAACCAGGTACTCGACCTCAAACTGTCCCCGATATTCATTTACCTGGACAAACTGCATTCTTTTCTAAAAGGTTTTTTTAGCAGTTTTTTGTTATTTAAATTAATAATTTTATGTCGTAGAACAGCTTTTAATCCATTTACACATGCTGTTTCAGCAGTTTATACCGAAGATATTACAGATTCATGGGGTGCTGGATTTGCAGTAAATGTAAGTGCTGCAGTATAAGGATAAAAAATAATTTTTTGGAGGGCTTTAAAAATTTAAATAGTGGAGCAAACATTTTGAACAAAATTGTTTAAACATTATAAGTCACAGAAAACACAACTATATGCTAATCTTTCTCTGCTAAGTAAACCCTTCAAAAAACAATTATTAAAAGCCCTTTTGGCTTTCAAAGTTTTTTTTAATTTTTAACAATTTTCAAAAAAAAGTTTACTGTAGCTATACAAAAAACTTCTTTCATCGTTTTTAATTTAACAATTTCTTCCAGGGAGTAAACAATTACAATTTGAAAATTCGACAAAATTTTGATGAATATGCTTCTGCTCCATTAATTACCAACGATGGCGGCCATCAACCTTTAATTTCAGCTTTTACAGTTGGTGGCGAATACGATTTATCAAAAATTCGTGAAGTTGCTGGACATGTTGATATTCCGGTAATTGGAATAAATGAATTATTTGATTTTGATGGAAGATTAATGGGAAAAACATTTGGAAATGGTGTCCTTAATTCTCACATTGATTTTCCACTTTCTCTTTCTGACCCACGTGAAAGATTTCCGGCTTCATTTAATTATTTAAATTTTATGGCTGATCGACATATGCATTATGGACATGTTGTTCCAAATGTAAGTTTTGCTAAATAAGTTAAAAACAAGTTAAATTACTCTTGAAATTTCAGGTCAACTTATTTTTAATTGATAAAAATAAAATTATGGACAGATTATCCCGAAACAAACTAAATCCAACATTACTAGGATAAAAACATGTCAACGATTTTAATTATTTTTAATTTTTAATTTATGTACAAAATTAAATGTTGAAAACTTGAAAAATAATACTGTTTGAAAATGTAAAATTTTTAAAATTATTTATTTAAATTTGTGGCGAATTAC
>CABFKO010008195.1:2748-12829 GCA_901766855.1 Panagrolaimus sp. ES5
ATATTGCTTTTTTTCCATTTTTGCTTTTGTTTGTTTTACGGTGACTCTCTCTTTCAACAATAATAAAAACTTGTTTTTTTACTCATTTTTTCCCTCTTGTTGTTTTTTGCATTTTTCAGTTTTAAAATCTGCCAAATTTAATGCGTCATAACGTTAAAAAATACAATAGAGGCAAAAAAATAGGAAACAAAAAAATTTCTCACCGAAACAATTAAAAACTTCTTTTTTCAAGTTACTATAGTTAAAAAAAAGAAAAATATTGTAATTTAAAACCTTTTTTTAACTGCAAAAATTGAAGTACAACTTTGCTTAGAAGCGATGAATGCTTTTACAAATTAGCTTAAACATATGCAAATGTTGAGTGGCACAACTTTAGAAATGGCTTTAGGTTTCAACTTATTTCTTTAATGGACCAAAAAATTGCATATGCGCAAGTTCTTTTTTTTCTCCGTTGTCTTCATGACCACTTTTGTGTTCACTCAAAAACGATGCCATTTAAGCAAAGAAAATTTTTTGAAAGGAAAAGAAAAGATGCAATAAATAACCATTAACAAAGAATGTTCACCAATGCGGAAATCGGTATTTTCATTTTTAAACATATAAAAAGAATAAAAATGATTTGCGTAAAAAAACCATTAAACGTGTCACAAAAATGTTATAATAAAAATTTTTCCCCTTATTGTTTATCGGGAAAACAAGAAAAAAAATTTTTTTTTGAAACAAAATTAAAGTTTTGCTCTTAAAATTTAACAAGAAAACAGTTCAGAATAGCTAGGTTTAATAAAAAAAAGTTTAATAAAGGTGGCAATTTTTCATTGCAAAGCTTTTCACTGCCATTGAAAGAAAAATATCAAAAAAGAACTTACACGTTTACAGTATTTAAGAATATCATATTTTCCTTGAAGGCATGTAGCTAATTTGCTATCATCAGAATGCCATTCACCATTTTCTTTCATATATTGATTACGGTATCCACAGTTAAATGCAACCAATGGAATAAATGATTGATGTGAACGAGGGGAATCGCTGTCAACATTGGCCGAAACACCCTTAAAAGATGTCAAATTTTATTAAGTAAAAACCCCTCTTAATTTTTACTTTTCCAAATTTTCGCTGCTTTTTTTTCTACTTTTCTTAGATTTTTACTCTTGATAAATTTTTTAATTATTTTTGCGCCATTTTTCATTCAATCAAAATTTTTGTCAAAAATGGTGTTCTTTTATGATCAAAGAAAATGAAAAATCGCAACTTTTATGTATTTTTGCAATTTCCATTTTTTTCTTTCTTTGTTAAACTTGTAAAAACGTAAATAGAACACAAAAGAAAAGGAATTCGAAAAAAATGTGTAAATTTTGGATTAAATAAAGAGTAAAATTTTCTAAGAAATTGAATTAATTCCCAAAAGACTCATTTTCGATAAGTAAATTGAAAATGCACACAAAAAAAGTTTTTTAAAAAAACGAAGGGAAAAAAAAAGTTTACCTCAATATGTGCCGAATTTGCAAAAGCTAATAGTCCAATGACGAATAACGTCAGCAGCGGCCTCGCTGCTGCCATTTTCGAAAAGCGCGCTAAAAGTTAAGTTTTAAAATAAAGATATACAAGGAAGTTTAAAACAAAACAAATAAATTCAGTATCATGAACAACAAAATGACACGAAAAAAATAAACTTTCTAACAAAAAAAAAACGATGAAAAAGTTTCTTCCAATGTTGTTTTTTTAAAACCCATCACAAAAATGAGGGGAAAAAAGCATTTAAACTGAAGGCCTCTTTTCCGTCTTCTCTCTCTCTCTCTTTCTTTTATTTTGCTCATCCGTTCTTTCCGTTTTGTCACAAGCAAACAAAAAAATTTTTGTGGAGTGTAAAAATGCAGCTTTTCTCTCAAAATATTTGCGCTCAACCATGCTTTTACTCTTGAACGTCAAAAAAAGAGAGTTGACTTTGGCATACATATTGGAAATGAAAGAAAGAAAAGCTATTTTGACCGATATACTAAACTTTAGTACTACCAAAAACAAAATGAAATGAAAGGAAAAAAAGGATGGAAAAATAAACGAAACTTGAATTTCAACATCCTTTTTTGAACATTTCTAAATCAATTTTTTTTTCAGTTTTCATGGATGAAAAGAAATTTGTACATTGATTACTTCACATCAAAAAAAAAACAACAAAGATGACTACTGTAAATTCCAGTTTACGATAACACGTTAAATAGCGTTTTTTTATTGTTTTGTGCATTGGCATGTAAGACTAATACGAAAAACATGCTACTAAGACGAAGAATCGCAGCATCAAAAAAAACTATAAGCGTCCCTCCTTTTTTAGAGTGATTTTGAGCGATTATTCATCATCGACACTGCGTCGACGTGTCCAGCAGAAAAAAAGGAGTGGAAAAAAATAATACAATAATCAGATCGTTTGAAGCTAGCAAACAGGAAAAAAATGGGAATGCTTTTCTTTTGTTTTTGTGAAACATCAACCAAGAAGAAAAATGATCTTTTTAGACTGCAAAAATTTATTTATTTAATTTAACTTTAAAATCTGTAAAACTTTGATTTTAACCCAAGTAAATATTTGAAAAAAGATTACTGAAAAAGAGAAAATTCAAATATTCAACCCAAGCAACCATACCCGAAGCTTGGAAAGCTATTTTTTTCTCCCCAAAACTTCCGCTGCAAAAAAATTGAAGGAAAAATATGGTGGCAAAAAAAGAGGAACAATTTAATGCAGACTGACAAGCAAGCAAGGCTGGCAGGCTAATTTACATAAATGAATCTAACATTGAGATTTATGGGAATTAAATAAAAAACGGAAATTAATATCAAAAAAAGAAAGAAAATGAATTTTTAACCGTTCACGAATGCTGCTGCTTTCTCAAACATAATATTTATAAACAAAAATTAAGGAGTATAAAATAGAAGCCGTTGCTATGGTAAAACTGCTGAAAAGCTTGAATAATATTAAAAAAGTTGACATTTATAGCAGCCCTTAAAAAATGAATAGATTTAGGTTAATTTTAGCTGCAACAGACAACTAGCAAAAAAAGAAGCTAAAGTTCAGTACCGTTTCTTTGTACAAAGTTCAAAAACACAATACAAAATGTTAAATATACATGTTAAAGATTACTGTAAAGGGCAAAGCAAAGCAATAAAAACATAAATGAAAATTTTACATGGAAAACATGATAAAAATAATTTTTGGTTTAAATATGCGATGGTCAGAAAAAAAGAGGTCGTTTACAGATTTTTCGTAATCATGTGTGCGCATGCATATGCATTGAATCGGATGATAATGAAAAAAAAGAGAAGAAGACGAAAAAAAGGAAGAAAAAATGGTAGTAACAGGGCCAATCACAAAAACATACCTTTGCTTTTAACTGTGCATGCATCAAAAAAAGGCAAAAGAAAAGAAAAATGTTATTTAACGCACATTAAGTGGCGCCAAGAATTGAATATACATAAAATAAAAATGTTTTATGAAACAAAAAACCGGTAATTTTAACAACATGTTGTTACTACAAACTTAAACTTGTTCATATTTTTAAAGAAGTGTTAAAGGTTACAAAAGAGGGTTAAGATTTTAATCTTTTTAAAATTTATTAGCGTTTTTATTTTGCAAAAACCACAAACAGAGATTAATCAATGATCGAAAAAAAGAAAAAAAATTAAAGTGGGATGCAAGTGCAAATAGTCAATTTCTTTTTTCCCCTCCCGTCAAAAAAAACAGGCGTAACCTTCGATATATCTTCAAACAATAATAATCGATAACTGTCGAAAAAGTAAACACACCTATTTTTGTGGTTCCCTAAATTGAAAATTCAAATAAAAATAAAGAAACGTTCGAAAAAATAGCAAGAAAGGGAAGAAAAAACTAATAAAATTAAACTTTTCTGTTTGAAAAACAAATCTGGTTTGTGTGCTGCTTCTGTGTTACTACTGCATAAAAAAGAGAGAATAGAACTTTCACAAACCCTCAAATTGGAGCACTTCTCCTCTCCCACAATAACCACAGAGACCTGCGTCAAGTTATTTCAGTCGAAAAAAAATATATATATAAAAAGAAAGATCAAATGCGGCAGGAGGTGCGCTGTTGCTGTTTTGCAGAACGCAGGAAAAAAAATATGCATCATCAGCATCAGACCTACCACAGAAGAAGACGAAAAAGAAGAGCTTGTATGTCGCGATAACAAAAAAGAGAAAAAAAAGTAACGAAGAATTTATGTTGTGTTTGTTGTGGTTCGCGCAGGCATATAGGTGCGGTGAATATCAAAAAAAAGAGTTGATACGAACGCACGTACAAATAAATATCTATCAGTTTTTCCTCTATTTTTTTATTTTCTAACTGTGGTGTTACACACATATATATGTATAAAAACATAGTGTTTTTATTCAATCATGAATGTTATTTAACAACAGGGAAAACGAAGAAGAAAAAAAAAATAGAATAGAAAAATGACTCGATTGAATTTTTTTTTGTACTGCGCGAAAAGAGACGAATAGAGAGTTCATTCAATAACGATGAAAGCGATGACAACATTTTGCTAACAAAGAAGGAAAAAAATATATATATATTTAAACGCAAAGACTGTTTTTGTTCCATCTTTGCTTGCTTTTCTTCTTCTTCTCTTTTTTTGCATCAAAAAATTTGTTCGCGCTATGGCATTGAGCTTGTAAAAAGACACTCAATAACACGTTAGTTACATTTTTCGCAAGTATGCCTTCCTTTTTTTGGTAGAAGAAAAATATAGAAGTAGTAAAAAGAGGTGAATGCCAGACTTTTTCCCGCTTCCGGACATAAAGATGCCGCCAAATGGTAGTTTTTTTTCCTCAACACATTCGTGCTGCGGTCAGCTTGACTGATTGATATACACACTCAGCTGACTTTTGAACAACAACAAAATGAATTTGAAAAAGAAGAAGAAAGCCCGCAATGTGCGCTAAAAGGATGAAGAGAAGAAGAGAAAAATAAATTTGAAAAAAACTACAAGCCAATGGCACATTAATGTCCTACGAAAAAAAATGCAAGAAAGTTTTTTAAAAACATCCGCGAAAACTTTTTTTTGAAGAAAAAAAGGAAATGGTTAGAGTGGCAGCTTTTTTCTTTCTCTTTCTTTGTGTTGCCCAAGGGGTGCCAAACTATTGTTGGTTTTTGACGGAAGAGCGCCAAAAAAATAGCGTCAAAAATGAACAAAATGCTACAGCACTCAAGTAAATTTGGTGAAAGTTTTTTTCTCGTTCCTTTTTTTTGCTTCGAAAAAAGTTGTTTTTAGTTGTACCAAAAAAGCTTTTAAACAAACAAGCATGGGGCTCGAGATAACCATTAAAAATGATAAAAAAAGAAAATACAACTGAACATACAAATTTCTCTTTTTCCATGGGGGTTTAAGTTTTCGACAGAAGTAAATGTATCAAAAAAAGAAGTTTCAAACACAAGCAAGAAAAGTGATGCGTCAGTGGGTCAAAAGTTTTATTACAACAATAGTATATACCAAAAAAACAATAAAAAAAAAATTCGATCTCTTTACAAAGGTCAAAAGCTAATGGAAAAAGTTAATAGGCCTATACTTACGAGAAACAGATTAATCCAAAATTCTGTGAAATTAATTTTCTTTAAAATTTAATTGCAATTTTAACATTATTGCAATTAAATTTTAAAGTTTTTTTGTTTATGCGAAAAAATACCATCCATAAAAATTATTCCACCCTCTACAGTATATTGTCGAAATTCTTACATCAAAAATATTTCTATTTATTTTTTATATACGTTTTCCTAAAAAAATATTAATGCAAAAATAGCTAACATTAAAAACCTTTTTTTATGTTTTTTTTTCGCATCGTCTTGGCTCTTTTTTTAGCAGAGAGCAACAACGCGAGAAAAAAAATGAAGAGAAAGGAAAAGCAAATGAAAAATTTTTAAATATTCTTTTGTCATTAATAAAGCACGTAATAAAAATTGCCTGTTTAAAGCTTCTTTTTTTATAAAAACTAACGCCGAAAAAATCAAGAATACAATTATTATACATATACTTTTACAGGAACACATTGTTGCTTTTTTTTGTTCAAACCATGGTTACAGCAGTAAAATATAGAAAAGAAAAAATGCTTTAGATTTTTTTCGAATCTTGACACGAATGTACGGACCCCCCAGAAAAAAAAATTCCCGCGTCTTTAAAGCAGCTGAGAATGCTATTTGTTTCATCGATACAAGCATAAACAAAGCTTAAAGTCATTTAAACTTTGTAAACATTTAACTTTTTTAACTTTTTTAAAAAATTTGTAAGTTTCACCATGAAACTTGTAATTTTATTTTTCCCAAATTTTTTTAATATTTATGTGAAATGTATATTTAAAATATTTTTTTCCTTCATATATATCTTTGTTTATTATTTTATATTTTTAAGCAAATTCTTAGTCACGAATTGCGTTTTACCTTTTAGCTTTGCTATTCTGGCATTTTATCCCATAAAAAGTGTTTTATGTGAAGGGCTAAAAGCTAGCTAAGATTTTTACGAAATTTATACTTTCTTAGCCATATATTTTCTTCTTTATTGCCACGTTTTTTCATGATCCATTTATTTTGCCCTTTTTCTTTCTTCCCATCTGTCTCAAATTTTCTTATATTGCATTGGTTGAAACGTTTTTGTGGTTTAAAAAAAGCTTTTTGCTAAATTTAGATTTATAAATTATTATTATTTCAACAAAACATCATATTTTTCTGTTACAGGCATATATCAAATATAGCCGCTCAAAGTATTGTAAATACCTTTTTTATGTTATGACGGCGTCGTCCGTAAGAACGGGTATGATAAATTTTTATTGATTTATAAATCTTTGTACAATCATTATTCATCAAAAGCTTCCTTCCAGAGGCGCCGAATATGGATTTAACTTGTGATGAATCAATGCCGGCAGATAATGATTTGAACCCAACGGTAAGAAAAAATTAACAAAAACTAAATAAGCTTCATTATCTCTCGTTTTTCAGAGGAGATTACAACGAGCACAAATTCCTAGTCAAATTTCTCAAACTCCAATAAATTTTAATAATTCCATTTTGCCACAGAATCAAAATGTTAATCAACTTCAAAATATTCAGTTAATGCAACTTGCAAATCAGTTAGCTAATCCATCAAATACAAATTATCAAGCTTTGGCGCAACAAATTAAAATACTTCAAACGGTAAATAGTTTTACACAATACAGACAATAATAAAAAACAATTTTTTTAGTTAGGACAAGCTCAAACTGTTGCCCCACTACCTCCACCCCCACAGCCCCCACCACCACCACCAACAGTATTCCCTCAAAATGTAATAACAAATGTAAAATATTTGTTTCTTATTTCAAAAAAAAATATTTATAAAATTTTTTAGGGATTTCAACCAACACAAACTTATACTCCACAATTCCCCCAGACAAATTCCAATCAATTATCTCAAGAAGCAACAGCATATTTAGCAGCATGTCTTGCAACACAATTACTTTCATCTCAAATGAACGTACCCCAATTACCTTCTGTACCTTCAACTTCTTTCCCATATTCAATTGGATCACAAACAGCGACTCAACAATTTGTAAATTTACCACCACAAACAAATACATTTCAAAACAATATTCCACAATCAAGCCTTTATCAGAATACTTTACAACAGTCAACAAATGTTCCACAGATGAATATTTTACAGCCAAACATTCCACAAATTAATATTTCTCATTTAAATACTCATCAAATGAATATTCCACAAACGAGTACTTTTCAAAATCATAATATTCTTCCAACAAATGTATATCAAAATTCTTTACCATCATCATCAAATATTTATCAAAGTACAGTACCCCAACAGCAAACATATTTAAATAATAATATTTCTCAAACAAGTAATTTTCATAATAATACTATTATACAACAACCAAATGTTATACAGAATTTTGTTTCACAAACAAATCCATTTCCAAGCTATATTTCACAGCCAAATGTATATCAAAGTCCTGTACCTCAACCAAGTACCTCACAAATATATGAACCAAAACCTTTGATACATCAACCTATTCCTATTCCTCAAGTAATAAAAAGACCAGATCCAATCCCAACTCCAACTCCACAACCGCCTGCTGTTATACAATTCCCGGTTAAAAGAGTTTCAACTCCAGCAGCCTCAACGTCAACTCCAATAATTATTCGTCGTACTCCATCAAGGCCACCACCATCTTCTACACCCGCGCCATTACCAGTTATAACTCCAGTTCCACAAACACGAGGTCGAACTCGAAAACTGCCAAAAAAGGTATCACAACAAATATCACCATCAGTGGTACAACATCGATCAACAGTTGGAAAAAAATCTGTGATAAAAACATCAGCAGTAGTGTCCCCACCAAAAACTGCAACACCTCATGCTATCATATCGCCATCAACTACTGTCGTAACATCACCATCATCTCTTCGAGCAGAAATACAATCACCTCCAACAGTGTCAAGACCAGAATCCACAGCATCAAAGCCTTCATTTGTTTCACCATCAACTGCTGCAATTGCTACAACAGAAGAAGCAACAACATCTCAAACAAACAAAAATTCATTAGAACCTGGCCCATCAAATTATAAAGCCCCATTAGATCTTTCCAATTATATTCCTGGAGTTTTCGGTATTAAAAAAAGAAAAGCTGCAATTAGTCAACCATCAAAAGGTGATACTGATCGAAAAAGAATTTTGCTTTTTGAATCAGAGGAAAAATTTATTAAAGCATGTCGATATCCTGGATTAATAGCAGATTTGGTTAGAAAAGGTCATAGATTACGTTTTAAACGACACCATCAAACTTCATTTATAAGACTTTTGCCTGCCGTTGAAACCATTGGTACTCTTTATCCTGAATGCGGTTGGAGGATTATTGCAGAAGATGAAGAAATTTATTTTGAATTTTTACTTCAAAAAACTGCAGATGAAGAGGAAAGCAAAAAAGAAAAGGTGATAGAAGAAAAAATTGCAAATTTTGGTAAACTTTATTATTATTCTTAAAAAATGACCATACTATAATTTTTAGAAAGAGAATCTCAAAGAGGTGCATATTTACGAGAAAATGATAGCAGAGAAAATTCTGTTGATTTTGAAGGACGAGCTCTTGCAGCTGTTTTTACTGCTGCAAATTCTTCTCCAACAAAAACTCCATATGTTTCAATTACTTCTCCTACCACGAATATACCATATTCTTCTGATATTCATATTTCAAATGATAATATAAATACTATAGCTCAAACCAGTTTTTCATCTTCTGAAGATTCTGGATCTACAGTACGAAAGCGACAAAGAAAACAACAATTTGATTTTAATTCTCCGCAAGAAAAAATAAAAGTTCTTGGAACTGCTTCAATTGATAATGATATTTCAATGTAATTTTTTAAATTAAATAAGTTTTCATTTTTTTATAATCCTTTTTATAGAGCTTTATCAGTACATTCATCCCAAACAGCATCGATCAAAGATATACCTCGTTCAAATACCTCCCTTTCTGATACTCCCTCCTCTATTATTTCATCTCCTTCAAAACAAAAGTCGCAAATTCCTAAAACTTTAAAAAGTTCTTGCTTTGAAGATGCTGATCTCTTACTCTATTTTAATAATTCAAAATCACCAAAAGGTGCTGCTTTATTTATTCCTTCTAATTATTCTGATGTTTGTGATGGTATTGAAGCTTTTAAAGAGCTTATTGAAATATCGGATGCTTCATTTGACGAAATTAGAAAAAATTCCAATTCAAATTCATTTTTACCAGAAGCTATTTCACTAAGTAATTTGAAAGAAAATCCAAGAAATGCAAAAAGATATTCTGTCCCAAAATTTTTTAATCCTAAAAGTGTTTTATTGGATTTTGATGGTGATGAAAGAATTACGGGTGTATTACCAAGTAAAAATATTACGGTAGTAAAAAGTATTCCATTGCCTTTTAAAGCTGATGATGGAAATAAGCCAACTTCGGCTTTAGAAAAATTTTTAAATAGTGCTGATAAATATTTAACTGCATTAACGTTGGAACATTTTTCAAAAAATAAGGTAACAAATTTTAAAATATTTATTTATTA
>CABFKO010008206.1:2535-12820 GCA_901766855.1 Panagrolaimus sp. ES5
AAAAATTCTATTTGATGTTATTTATTAGAAATAAATCATTGTTTTAGAAAAAACTTTTTATTAATAAACTTCAAAATAAAAACTCAACAAAAAATACACAATTAATAAAACCTGTCATCAAATGGGATTACAGTAATCCTAGCTTTGCGGTATTTATGTGATGCAGGATTTCGGAAATAAATGATTGAATTATTTTCTAATATTGGCTTTAAAGCTGATAATGAACAATAACCTAATCCAAGCATATTTCCATGTTGAGATGACCACCGTAACCCTCGAACAATTCTTCCAATAACAGTTCTGAAACATACAAATTTGAATTAACAAAATGTGGTATACTATACTGAATTACAGTAATCCCAATGAGGTTAATGAAAAAACATACCCTTGTGGAATTTTTAATTTTTTTGGTTCAATACTTTCTTCTTTTTTGATAATAATAATTTCTCCACGTTTTTCTGCATTCTTTTTAGCTCTTCTTTTCATTCCACGACTTAATTTTGGTTTAATTTCCACTTCAAATAATCGAAACATTGGAACAATTTTTGAAAATTTTGTTGTTGAGGAAGCTGTTAACAATGGAATAAAATCTTCCTCAAAGGCAAGTCGTTTTGGTGGTGGTGGAACACCATCAACTTCTTCGTCATCCATTTCATCATCTTCATCATTGTCATCTTCTTCTGCTTCTTCAACCTTAGAATAAATAAATGAATATCTTTGTGGCGCACCTTTTCCAATTGGAACAATTTTAACTGGAATTAAATCTGATGGAGATGTTGAAATTCTATCAAAATTAAAATTAAATGGATTATCTGGAGATAAATTTTCATATTTTACTCTTCGATTTGTTGGTCTTCGATTATGTTTATCCTACAAAAAATACAAATTCAAATATCATCAACAAAATTACAATTAAATAATACCTGTAATTCTTTGGTTTCATGTGGCAATATAAAAGGATTAACAAAATCTGGACAATCATCAGGAAATGAAAATTTTCCATAAAATGTTCGAAGATTTTGTTCATCTGTAACCCCCAAAGGTTGACATCTATTATGAACAAGTTTAATCCAGACATCTTTTTGTATCTTTTGATAACATACAATATCAATACAAGATTCAGGAGCTTGATGACGATAAATAAGATCAAATGAAAATTCTTTTTCTTCTAAAATAAATTTTATTACAGTAACCCAACTGATGTGCAACTGCAAGAACTTACTTGAAAGAGATCCTTTGAGTCTAAACCAATACCCTTTAAGAAGTAAAGCTCCATCAAGGACATCATTGAATGGATTATCCTCTTCAGATTTTGTAATATTAAAAGCTTCAATAATTTTTTCAAGCGCTTTCGGACCATATAATGTTATTCGAGCATGAGACAAAATTTCAAATTTTAAATTTGTGGTTTGAAAATGCAGCGAAAGATTTGAACGAATATCAGCAGAAAATTCAATATATTTTTCACTAAAATAATTCATTCATTTTAGAAAATTTAAAAAACAGCAAAAAACATACCCATTTTCTTCAACTTTTCGAATTTGCACAGGTCCATAACAATCATTTGCTACTCTTTCATCACTTTTTGTCTTATATAAAATTAAATCATGACATTTATTGTATTCAAAAGATGGTAGATTTTTTAATCTACAGTAATCCATAATATGTTGAAGTATTCCAGCTTCATTTTGATTATTCAATTCAATTTTAAAATTTTGCCAATAACTATGATCCGCAACACAACATCCCTTTGTAGCTGCTCTAATACATGTACGTTGAACTTTTTGAAAACATTTTTGTGGAAGTGTAAAATTTGCACCAATAATCTTTTTCATATGATATCTTTTGGCATGCCAAACATGCGTTCGAAGAATACTTGAATCATTACCACCTTGAAATCTTCGACGACGTCGAAAATATCTTGATGGAGGCTTTTTGCGATGTTTTGATCTTTTTGTTGTTTGAATTGCAAATTGTCTCCAATTTTTTGGCATTCTTTTTACATTATGAGACATTGCTCGACGACGCATATGTCGGGGCAGGCGTTGCATTGGAGTGCGGGTACTTCGACCATTTTTAAATGCCTAAAAAATATAGATATATTTGAATGTTATTAAATTCTTATAATAAATATTACCTGAAAGGCAAGAAGAATATCATTACTCCGTTGCTTAATAATTTCATTAACATTTACAGCTCGAACATTTTCATCCATCTCTAAAGTTTTATCTTTAAATATCTTTATTCTTTAAAATCTACAAATACAGTATTTGATTTTTCAACAATTTTTATGTACCATAAAAAGTTTTTTTAGATGTAAAACGACCAATTTTATTTTTAAAAAAACAATCATACAAACAATATTAGTACAAACAAAGTGAGTAAGTAAAATCAAATAGCAAAAAAAATAATTACATATGAAAGACACAAAAAACCCTTACAAAAAATTACAAAAAAAATCATTCCTGGAAAGTATTTAATGTATTCCATAACATTTCACGGATTTTATCTGGAGTTACTCTTGGAATTAATTTAGCTTCTTCGGCTAATTTAACTTTTCCATCATTGATACAAAGAGTATACAAAGGATTCTTCAAAACAATTTTGTTATCATAGCTAAAACAACAAATTATATATTAAAGAAATTATCAAAATAAACTTACCATGGTTGAACATATGCACCAAGAATTTGTAAAAGTACTTTAACATCTTCATCTTGACGTTTTGGAACAGCAAGTAAAACATTATGTCGATGAAAGCGTGGATATTGTTTTCGAGACTAAAAATGTTATAACAAATTGAAGAAAATACAGGTATAGATTTTAAATACTTACATATTGATTACGGTAATTATTAGATATTTTAATGGCAGACACTGTTGTACGATGAAGATCATATTTTGATTCATAATATTCCATTGTACAAAAATTTTTTGCCTATGAAAAAATATTTATTTAGTTTGTTTAAAAAAAAGGTAAGTAAACTCTTACATCCAAAAACATTTGTGCATCTATTGAATCACTGATATATGAAAACGGCAAAATATATCTTCCACCAACTGCTGCAGTTAAAAATGTAAAAAGTGATTGATCAGACATTTGTTTATTATTGGGAAAAAAGATAATTTTTGTAGCATTATATAAACGACTTGTAACAGTTCCACCCAAATTTTTAATTTGTTTTACAATACCTTCTCTTTTCTGTAATAAAATATTTTTAAAGATTACTGTATTAAAAAAAAGTGAACTCACTTCCTCTGGAACTTCAAAGAGATAAAAAGAATTCAATTTAGAAGTACTAGCCAAGGATGGAATCTTTACTTGATTATCTGGTAAATCAGGTTGGTAATAAAGAGATTTGAATCTTTCCCGGACTTCATTTACAACAAATGCAACATCATGTGGTCCACCAAAATTTGCTGGATCATAATCTTTACAATACGGAATATCAACGACAATTCGTTCTTCTGATTGTTCTTCTTCTTCTAAATTTACAACATCATCTAAATCCATTGGTTCAATATCATCTGGATCTTCAAAATCTTGAGTAACTCTAAGTTGTTGAGTTAATTCTCCATCACAATCAACTTGACTACGAAGAATTTTATGCGGTGTTTCTCCAAATGGTTTATAAGGACTTTTTGTTACCGTTGACATTCGCGAATGCATTCGCTGACGAGGTGATAAAGAGATTTTCTTTGAGGTTGGTGTTCCCATTGACATTCTACCGGTATGCGATTTTTTGGTACCATACGTAACAGCTTGATTTTCATTTGTTATATCATTAAGAGGAGTTTTTGGGATACGAGGTGTTTGTCGACCAAGTGATAAAGATTGATCAGTATCAGATGTTGCTTTTCCATTTTCATTTGATCGTCGACCACCATTTTGTAAAGATGATTTTGTTGAAAAAAAGCTTGATCTTTGAGGTCCCTTTGAATTTGATTCTTTTTTCTTTGCAAAAGTTTCAAGAGCTTTAAGCAATTCTGCCCGTCGGGCATCCAATTCTTTTAATTCCTTAAGAACTTGTTCTTCAGTTAAATCTTTTACAGCTTTAACACTTCTATTATTAACCACTTTTCTCTTTTTATCTTTGGAATATGAATCAATTGCAGCATGAATTACAGATGAGCAAGATTTATATACTTGTTTATGAGAAATTACATTATTTTCAGCACTAATACGTTTTAATTCACTTTTCCATATAAAACTTATTGCATCAACCTCATATTCATCACCATCTTCAAGATTTTTCTTTTCTTCATCACTACTACAATTATCACTATCAATGGTAATAACTTCTGGCAATAATTCATCATCAGACTAAAAGTTATAAATAAATAATAGAGGGATAAAAAAGAAGTCCTTAAAAGAAAATCAGAAACTTACTATTCGAGGTCCCATGTTTGTGTGTTAATAAATCGGAAATCAAATAAATAAATAAAATTTACAAAATCGTTTTTAGCTCCTGTTAAAAATAAAATAAAGAGAGCCCAAAAAAAGATTTTCAAAAAAAAATTTTCGCTTTTTAAAAATTTTTTTGTGCAAACATTTTTTGGCGCGAAATATTATTATTTGCTTTTTCGCTGCTGCCATTTTCGCGGAACAAAAAAGATACAAATCTAGATCGATGCGGCAAAAGAAGATAATCAAATTTTTAATAATAATAAAATTTACTCAAAATAAAAATAATAGAAAAATTGTAACTTGCAAACAAAAAAATACTAACGCAGACAGAAACAAAAGTGTAACATATTTTTTTAGAAAAAAGGAGTGGCCGTGTATGTTTTTTTCGTCTCTTTGCTATTAGGTCGTTTGATAGAAATAAAATGTCCATCTATATGGCCCCTATCACCAGCCTCCCTAGCTCAGTTGGTAGAGCGTTAGACTTTTAATCTAACGGTCAGGGGTTCGAGCCCCCTGGGGGGCTAATGTTTTTGGTTACTGTAGTGGTTACTGTAGTTTCAAAAATTTCTTGTATTTACCAGACTTTTATTTTATACAATTTTGATTTGCTAACCTGAAGAGATTTGTCGATTTAAAATGGTTAATGTTGATATAAATAGTGACATCGACGGTACACCGAAAAAAAAAACACATTTTCGAAACTACCGTATTCCAAAATTTCGATATTATTTTTTTCGATATTTATTGCCGTTGCTTTGGTTGATCATTTTTTTTGATTAAAATGGTCAATATGTTTTTAATAACAGATGCATGTAATGTTGCGCATTATCAATTAGGATGTGTATTGTAATCTTTTTTAAAATGTTAAAAAAACTCTGCAAAATACAGTATTACAGTGTACGTTTTTACCAGCATAATAATGCTGTAGATCTACAGCTAAAATATTAAAAATTGAAACACATTTAAAAAAATTCATTTATTAAAAAATTATTCAACGGAAATCCGTTTATCTTTCTTTTTATCTCTGCTGCTGCTATTTTCATTTCTTCCAGCAGCTGTTGTCGATAAGAAATGAAGAGGAAGAAATTTTAGAGAAAAAAAAATATATAAAAAAAGAAGATGAGTTTTAAATCTTTTATTTATCGGTATTCAGGCTAGCAAGCAAGCAAAAAAAAGCTCAAAAAAAAATGTCGTGTTTTAAAAGTTTTTTTTAGACATTCAAGTGTTGCTGGTTGCCACTTTTATTGCGTCAGCTACTTTTTCTTCTCTCCTCACATATTTCTATTTTTTCGCTTTTGCCCTTTTTTTGACTTTTTAAAATTGGAATTTTTTATGACGTTTTTAGTTTGCTTTCCAAAAAATGTAGACACACAAAAAAAATTAGAGTTTAAACAAAAAAATGGAATCACATGACTAACAACCATTTTTCTTGTTGAAGGTATATAGTTAAAACAAATCTGAAAAAAAAGAAAAAAGTTTTCCAAATTTTAATATTTACGTACAAATAATAAATATTGAATTTGTTTTTTTCACTGTTTTCAAATACGTGTTAAAACAAGATCAAACGTGCGCTTCTTCAATCCATCTCTTTTTTTTGTTCATCGGTGCTCTTTCTTCTCTTTTTTTTGAAATCCTCTCAATTTTTTGTTGCTGCAATTGTTTCACGGTTGTTTGTGAATGAAAAAACCAAAGTTTAAAATATAAAAAAAATAACAAAAATTTGTATGATGAAAAAAATGAGATTTTAAGAATAAAACTACGGGAAATCCATTCCGGAGCATTCATTTTTGTATTTTTTACACTTCAACTGACGGTTGATTTTCATCGGATTATTATTTTTGATTGACTGATTGATTTTGTGATTGGTATTGATTTGGTGGTAAAAAAGAGCTTTGATACAATTTCAAAATGGTAAGTCTTTATTTTTTTTCAGTCCTTCAAGGTTACGGTATCTATCGAATACCGTAACCCTGCGGTTTTTCAGACAAATACCGTATCCCAAAAAAATTTTACTTTTCATTTTTTAGGCTAATAATAATCGCGTCAAAATTGATCTTGCTCCATTGAAAGCTGCAAAACTACCCGTATTTTTTATTGTTGGAGGACCTGGTAGTGGAAAAGGAACACAATGTGATCAAATTGTCAAAAAGTATGGATTAACACATTTAAGTTCTGGAGATTTGCTACGTGCTGAAGTTCAAGCAAAAACAAAGATTGGAGTCGAATGTAAAGCAATTATGGATAAAGGTGGTCTTGTTCCATTGGAAGTTGTATTGGATTTGGTAAAAATTGCTATGCTTGAAGCTGTAAAGAAGGGTTCAAAAGGTTTCCTAATTGATGGATATCCACGTGAAGTTAAACAAGGTATGTTCTTTTTGTGACGGATATTTTTAATCTATTACTATTATTATTTTTAGGTGATCAATTTGAATCAGAAATTCAACCCGCTGCTTTGGTAATTTATTTTGAAGCATCTAATGAAACTTTGGTTAAACGATTGCTAGAACGTGGAAAATCAAGTGGAAGATCTGATGGTAAGTCTTTCTCTATTTTTCTCGTTCATTCAGGGTTACGGTATTTGTTTCATGCAATTTTTTAAACAAGTACCGTAACACTAAAAATTAAATTTCTTATTTTTCACTTATTAAATCCAAATTTTTTTAAGATAATATTGATACAATTAAATTGCGTTTGGACACTTTCTTTAATAGTACTCGTCCCGTTGTTGATCATTATTCAAAGAAACAAAAGCTCGTCAAACTTAGTGCTGAACGTTCTGTTGATGCCATCTTTGCTGATGTCTGTGTACAATTAGATAAACATGTCAAAAAATAAATTGTATGTGAATTTATATTGTAAAATTATATTGATAGTATAAATAAAGATTAGATTACTGTAGTTTTTTGTGTGTCATTTAAAAATGAGAACAATATTTTTACAGCATCTTTATTGGTAACATTTTACACGCTATAAAAACAGTAAGAACTTTGCACGAAGCTTCAACAAAAAAATCATGTCAAAATTAAATTCGCAACTTTGCAAGACTTTTTTCGATGCTTTCACGTTGATTTCGAAAATCTTTGACCAATGAATCATTTTCTTTACAGTAACCAATAAATCTAAAATTATTTTTGTGAACACTTTTTAATCAATTTTTCTAAAAATAAGACATACCGTTTCCAAGACTTGCTTCTATTCAAACAATTAATATTTCCAACAACAACCAATAAATGTTTTGCTCGAGTCAATGCAGTATTAGTTCGAAGATCATCAGCCATAAATCCAAGACTTTTTGTTCGAACAGTTGAAATAATAATTACACGACGTTCAGAACCTTGATACTTTTCAACAGTTTCAACAGTAATATCACGATTGTTGAGACGTTTTCGAATACTTTCTGCTTGAAATTTGTATGGAGAAATAACGCCAATATCTATGGCATTTACATGCTTCAAACATTTATAGACATATTGAACAATAACATCAACTTCTTTCAAATTTCTTTTTGATCGTGTTTCGTATGAAGTTTCTTCAATTCCAGCTGCAACAGAATGAAAAAGAATTGGAAAATTTAGTTGACGAAGAAATGGAACAGAACAAAGTGAATCATGTCCAGTAGGTTTTGTTGGAATCAAAGTATTTTCATAAAATAATTCTGATGAAATATTTACAATTCCATGATGGGATCGATGATTATTAGTTAATTGAATTAAATATCGACTAAAAAAGTAGTGTATTAAAAAATTAAATAACAGAATAAAAAACTTACGGATCATTTCTGAAAATTTTTTTGTCAACTAAACGAGCTAAATGAGATTTTTTATATCCATAGAAATCATTATCTGATAAAATTGTATTCGTCGTTACAGGGCCCAGCTGTTTTGGATCTCCAGCTAAAATTAGGCGAGTTTCTTTTGTAGCTAATAAACCAATTGGAAGCCATACATCCATTTCAGGAGCTTGAGCAGCCTAAATATTTATTTTAAAAATCATCAATTTTCTAAAGCTATAACTTACCTCATCAACAAAGATATGACTAAAATGACCAGGTTCAAGATGATTAGCTAATCTTGGAACAGAACCCAAAGTACAAATAATAATTTTATATTCTTGAAGTAAACCATCAGCAGGTAAATCAAAAACATTACAAATTGCATGCATATTAGAATCCATAAGAGTTGTGCGTTGAGTAATACAATCAAGTTTCATATTTCTTTTTGTAGTATCACGAGATGCCGAAACAACTCGAAAAATTTCTTTAGGATCAAGGAATTTTCGATCAACAATACCTTCAGCAATTGCATCTGCAGCCATATTTGATGGAGTACAAATTAAAATTCTTCGATCCGTTGAAGTCTTTCTTGAAGTTTTTCTGGATTCAGGAATAAGAAGTTGGCAAATTGTTTCCACCAAGGTATAAGTTTTACCTAAAAAACCATTTCAATTATTTTTGTTTCACAATAAAATAATTTTACCAGTTCCAGGTGGACCAAAAAGCATAAAAGTGGTATTGACAGGGCGAGTCATAGCATAAATTGCTTCCTTTTGTTTTCGATTAAATGGTTTTGGAGAATTATAAAAAAGAGAACCCAAACCACCAAGCATCTGCTTTTTAAAGTTTTCAATTTCTTTTGGAATCATTTTATATGGAGGAAATATCTTTTCAGCAAGTACAGATTTATTAGTAATTGTTTTAATACATTGCATTACTGCATTTGCAGCATTTACATTCGGAGTAACAAAAATAGAATAAGTCTAAAAATTAAAGCATTAATAATTTATAAATTTAAAAGCAATTCTTACATTTCTTTCCAACCCATATATTCCATCAAGTTGCTTCATTTCATTTTCCTCCAAAACTGCAATCAAAGTTGTTGGACCTTTTTTTTCAGATGGAATAATCTTTGCAATTTTAACTTTAAAATAAGATGAAGAATCTTTGTTTTGAACATCAACATCATTAAAAAGATAAATATAACACATCAATCGAATCTTTTCTTCGATATATGAATCTTTATCAAATGGTACTGTAATAACCATAACATTTTTACCCTTTTTTCCTTTTACATTTGATTGAGGTTTTACAGGACTTTGATTTTTTGCTTTCATTAATTTTCGATATTTCAGACTTTTTGCATCTTCCATGCTTACGGTAGCACCAACTGCAATTGGTTCATCAGATTCCAGCTAAAATAAACATAAACATTAATATCTTTTAAAGTATTGTCAAAAAAACTTACAAATTCATCAATAAGTTGTAAATAATTAAAAACTTCAAACTTTTTTCCAGCATCGTTTGCAGTAACAATCTTCTTTCGAAGTTTCGGAAGAATTTCTTTATCATATGGAGGTCGCTTCAAAAGCCTTTCAGTCAAAATTTTCTTATTTGCTCGAGCATCATTTAAAAGATTTTCATAAATTTTTGGAAGAACTTTTTCTGCCCGGCCATCATCAGAAACACTTTCATTATCATCAAAAATTAAACAGCCCATAAGAAAGTCATTTATGTCTCCATTTGGATCCAAATAAACTCCATTTTTACATGTTAAATTACAGCTAAAAACTTTATTATACAGTAATATTGGAACAACATAATCATTTGTATCCAAAAAAGAAAAACTTACGATTTGTAATAATTATCAATTGATAATGTTTCTTCTGGTAAAGCGAAAGCAGAATTTTGTTGATGACTCTTTTTATTTTCTCTACCATTTTTAGTCGCTTTATTTTCACGTCTTCTTTCATTTGGAGTGTTCTTTTTCTTTTTCGAAAGTGCAATGCCTTGCTTTGCAGGTAATTTAACCTTTGATATTGGAGATATAGTACCCCTTGATTGCATTTGTAGTGAAAATTTTGAGTTGTATGATGTTTCTCTTGTT
>CABFKO010008239.1:0-12813 GCA_901766855.1 Panagrolaimus sp. ES5
TTTTTTAGTAATATTTATTAAAAAATAGTAAAGAATGACCGACAATCTTTGTGAAAGCTTATAAAAACGTTTATAAAAATTTTAGTGGCAAAAAAAGATTCGCATTGTTGTACAATCCTAAAGTATATGTATATGTAAAAATAACACATCAGAAAAAATTATGACAAGTAAAAATTTGGGGAAAAAAATAAATCATTTTAAACCATATGATTTAAAATTTCAGTTAAGAAGTTGTTGGGTCAGACGTATTTTTTTTCAAACCATGTGTTTTTTTGTTTTAAAATTTATGAGTAACTGCTGCTTCTCATTTTTCAAAAGCATTCTTATCCTTTAATTCCTTCCCGTCTGAATATTTTTATTTTTTAACTTTACCGCCTTGAGTAATACTAACAACTTTTTAAAAGTAAAAAAAACAACGAAAAACAATTATCTAGCAACCCTTTTATGTTAATTTTAATTTAAAACGATGTTACACAAATGTCTTTTACCACGAAAATATTTGTAGTCTAATAAAGTGTTTGTTGTTTAAACTTTTTGAGCTGTTGTTTTTCTTTGAATCGGTAGTCTGAGTTTAATAGTAATTTATTTTATTCTTTTCTATTGCTCAATTTAAAATTAGTGAAGGAAGTGAATGCAATTATTTTTGGAAGAAGAAATTCACCAACGTTTCTTTTTGTGGAAGAAAACTTTCTTTTTCAAGGAATAAAAAAAATGTTTAATGTCTTATTTTTAATTATTTTAAAATGTGGTCAAATCATTGTTATTCGACAAGAATAAAATATGTTGCTTTAAAATTAATCTTTTGACATTTAATACTTATATCAGTAAATGTGTTTGAATAATCTGTAATGTTTTAAACGTTGATTTAATGACCAAACAAAGAGAGGCAAGTACATTAGGTACGGTAAACAAAAGGCATATTATGAAATTTTTAAAATTTTTCTAAATTTTGAAAAATTAAAATGAGCGGTTAAAGTTTTGTGAGTTTCAAAAAAATCAAAGATTAAAATCAGGCTGTTTTGATAAAAAACTTTAAAGACAAAAAAGAGCTTATCAAAAAAAAGCTTCTCGAAAATGACCAGGGTCTGCAATAAACAAAGATTGTTTTTTTGAATGTACTCGAAATAGATTAAAAAGGAAAGAAATCAACAAGTTCACGACGGCTTCGTGCTTATCAATGGCAGAATAAATAATATTGTCGTCAAAAATATACAGTTGAATGATCAACAGATGATCACTTAAAAAGATCGTGTCTGCTTTTATTTTTCAATAAAACCAATCAAATTTTGCTAAATTTTAGTTAAAAAAAGTTGTTTTTTGATTTCCTGTGTTTAAAGATCTGAATAAAAATTTTTCATTTTTATCTTTTTATCTTAATGTGCCGTATTTAATATCGGATTTTTATTGTTAAAACTTAATTCAATCAAATTTAATTTAGGCTTTTTATTGAACCAAAGAATGTCCAATTCTTCTAAAGCTTCAATTTCATCATCCTCATCTTCTACAACTTCAACTTCTTCTTCGGCATCATCTCTATCATTGGCAAAAGAAAAACCAAAAGGTTTCAACGGTAAATATAAACAATTCAGTGATACACTTTTGTGCCATAAAAATAAGGTAAGTAATGAAGATGAAAAAGATGTTGAAAAACAAGAAGCTCCCGGAAGAAATTTAAGAAAGTAATAAATTTTTGATTTTATAACTGTCATTAAAGAAAATGTTTTTAGTGAAATATCTGAACATAAATGGGATGCAAAAAAGTATGCATCAAAATTTAAAGAATCCGGAATTAATATTGAAAATCCACTTGAAAGTAAAGGATTGTCGGCATCAGATGCTAAAAAGAAGCTCGAAGTAATCTTTTTTTGTTAATGGCACTATTTGAAGGTTAATAATTTTTAGGAAAATGGAAAAAATGAATTACCAAAAACAAAAGAAATGAGTGATTTGGAATTATTTTTACGACAATTTTTAAATTTATTATGGCTTTTATTACTTGTTGCAGATGGTTTATCGTTTATTGGATATTTATCTGATACAAGGTTAGTTTTGTTTATTAATTATTGGGTTAAAAAACGAAATTTTTATACACCAAAGCTTACAAAGAAATTCTTTATATGGCACTTTTTTTGGATACTTATTGAAATTTTGATTTTCGATTTCTTAAAAAATGTTGATTTTAGCAAAATGGAACATTTATGGGTCTCAATAATTATATTGGTAATGATTATTGGAATGTGTTTTGTTTCATTTTGGCAGGAAAGGGAAGCTCGAAAAGCTGTAAAAGGTTTTGAAAGTTTGCTTCCAGAAAAATGTGACGTAATTCGAGATGGAAAAGAGGAAGAAGTGAATACTGTTGATTTGGTTGTAGGAGATTTAGTTAAAATAAAATCTGGATCAACTGTTCCAGCTGATATTCGTATATTGGTAAAAATATTTTTTAATTTTAAACTTGTTAAATTCAATTTTTTAACAGCAATGTGAACAACTTAAAATTGAAGCTTCTTCAATCACGGGAGAATCTGAACCCATGGATTGTACCCACGAAATTCCAGAGAAAGATGATGAAACAGCTTTTGATGCTCATAATATTGCATTTAATGGTTCAATGATTGTCGAAGGTTCTGGAATGGGAGTTGTAATTCGAACCGGAAAAGAAACAGTTATTGGAAAAATTGCGACAATGACCACCGGTCAAGAAGATAATAAATCAAGACTTGAAAAACAAATGTCAAAATTTGTTAAATTTTTGGTCGTTGTTGCATCATCTGTTGCAATTTCAGTATTTGTTGCTGGGGGATTTGTACATAAATGGAAAAATGTTGTTCGATTAATGGCTGATGGATTTCTTGTTTGTGCCATTGGAATGGTTTATTTTTGTGTTGTAAAATTCAAAATTAAATATTTCCATTTTAGGTTCCATGTGGACTTCCAGCTACCGTAACTTCTGTTATAACTGTCGTTGCAAGACGTTTAGCATCTCGAAAAGTATATTTAAAACGTTTGGATGTTGTTGAAGCCTTGGGATCTTGTAATATAATTGCAACAGATAAAACTGGAACTTTGACAAAAAATATTATGGTTAGTTTTATGAAACATATTTTAAGTAATTAATTTAATTACAATTACAGAAAGTAACAGATATATGGTATTCTGATGAAACAATTTCCGAAATCCCAGAAAAGGAATCTGAAAAACCAGAAGCCTTTCAGAGAATCATTGAAGCAATGTGCATTTGTAATAGCGCAAAATTTGAAGATGAACAAGAAAATTGCAATGAAAAAGATAGGAGTGAAAATAAGAAGAATTCCAAGCAAGACCATTCAAAAAATAAAGAAAACAAAAATGATTCAAATTATCATAAAAATATAATCCGAAATGGTGCAGAAAAAAAAAGTTCAAAATCAAAACGTAAAAGTTCATCTGTAAAAATTGAAATGCCATCAGATGAAACTGAACCACTTCGAAAACGATCTGCAGGGGGTCATTTTTTGCATAAATTTCATAGAAAAGGAAAGAAAAAGCAAAGAGATCAAATTGAAGAAGATGATTCTCGGCCAGCTGTAAGTTTATTTATTTGTAAAAAAAACACAGTACATTTTTACATAGGTTGGTTCACCTTCTGAAGTTGCAATGCTTCAATATTCTGACAAATTAATGGATGCTTCAGAAGCTCGTGAAAAAGCTGATATGCTTTTTGAAATTCCTTTTTCTTCAAGATTAAAATATCATTTGGTTATTTGTCGGAAAGCAGGAAAAGATGGAAATGATAATGATTTGGAGGTGATTGTAAAAGGTGCAGCTGAAATTTTGATTGAAAAATGTTCAAGTATTTTAACCAAAGATGGTGAAAAAGATCTGAATGAAGAAGAACGGCAAAAATTTAATGTAAATTTTTTCATAACTAAGATTTAGATATACATAAATTTAAAAAACATATTTTATAAATACATAAGAAGTATACTGTAATTCAACATATTTTTTGCAGGAAATGTATGAAAAATTTGGACAAGATGGTCGACGGGTTATTGGATTTGCATATAAAAAGTTTAATGCTTCTCCTGACACTGAATTTAATGCAGATGAAGAAAACTTCCCTCACGATGAATTAGTTTTTAGTGGAATGTGCGCGATTATGGATCCCCCGAAGGAAGAAACAACAGAAGCGTTACAGCTTTGTAAAACTGCTGGCATCAAAGTAATTCTTATTTTTTAATTAACTATATCGGTATAAACCATAAAAAATTTTGAGGTATTCATTGTGACAGGCGACCATGATCTTACAGCTGTAGCAATTGCAAAACAGATTGGTTTAATTGATGATGATGTAAGATAGTTTTTTTAGTTTTAAAAAATGCAAAAATATAGTAATTTTTAGAAGGATGATGACTGGGAAATAATTCGAGGAGAGGAAATAAATGATTTAGCAGAAAAAGACTGGGATAGATTAATTGCAAAACGGGCACTTGTGTTTGCTCGAACAACTCCGGAACAAAAATTATTGATCGTTGAACAATGCCAAAAACGAAAGCAAATTATTGCCATGACCGGCGATGGTATGTTTTGGTACAAAAGTTATTTATTCAAATTTATGTTTTACAGGTGTTAATGATGCACCAGCTTTAAAACGAGCTGATATCGGGGTAGCAATGGGAAGTGGCTCAAGTGTTGCCAAAGAAGCTTCAGACATTATTTTGGTAATATTAATTTCAAAAAATTGGGTTGTTTTAAGAATACGTTTTTAGATGAATGACAATTTTGCATCAATTGTTGATGGAATTCGAGAAGGTCGAATGATGTTTGATAATATTAAAAAGTTGTTAGGATATACACAGATTCATTCATTCCCCGAAATTTGGCCAATTATAATTAATTTTTGTTTTGGTTTCCCAGTTGGTATTACACCATTACAAGTAAATCTAATTAGCATTTCCCTCTATCACTGATCATACAATTTATTCAAATTTAGATTCTTGCAATTGATCTTGGCACGGAAATTTTACCAGGTATGGCAATGTGCAAAGAACCAATGGAAGGTGGAGTAATGGAACGTGAACCAAGAACAAGAAAAAAGGTTCTTGTAAGTAATACATTACTTGGATATTCATATCTTTATGCTGGACAAATTCAATCCCTTGGTTGTTTTCTTTCTTATTGTTGCATCTTTTGGTTTGTTCATTCTTATATTTAACAAAAGAATTAAAACAATTATTTAGGTATCATGGCATAAATATATCAGATTTATGGATGTCTGCATTAGAATGCTGGCAAGAAGGTGGCAAAGATTTTGTAAGTAATGGTCGTACTTTCTCCGTTGATGAACAACTGTATATTAATCGACAAGCTTGTTCCGCATGGCAAGTTGGAATTGTTTTTGGACAGGTAAAATATTTAGATAACATCGAGAAAGTGAAAAAAATAAAAATGTGTTTTAGTTTTGGCATATTTATGGTGTTCGAACTCGTCGGCAATCAATATTTAAACATGGCGTTTTTCGAAATATGGTAACTTAAAAATTCAAATTAAATTTCATACAACTCTAATTTTTTCAGTATTCAAATTTTGCATTAATTGCAGAATTACTTATGCTTGCTGCAATGGTTTATATTCCTGGTAAAAAAAATTTTAAATCTGATTTCAGTAATAAAAAATTTGTATATTTTAGGACTAAATACATTCCTTGGTGGTGCACCAGTACCTGTACAATGCTGGGCAGTTGTTGCTGCATTTGGTATTTTTTTGATTGCACTGAATGAATTTCGTAAATATCTCTGTCGAAGATATCCCAGAAACAGTATTATACGATATGTTAAATGGTGATTAAAAGCATTGGTAAATGTATATAAAAATGTATCCTGTTTAAATTTGATTTTGATGTTTAAATTAAAAATTTTTCGATTAAAACTTTGAAATAGCTTATCTAAAGCATCATAACAAAAATTTAAAACAATGGTTTCAACAGTATCAAACAGTCAAAAAATAAAAATTTTGCCAAATTTGGATTAAAATTTTTCAAAACTGTTTTACCAAATTTCTCAGAGTTTAATAAATAATTTTGATTACGTAAAACCATATCAAACAACACCGGTTTTTTTTGCTTCATTGAATTCATTTTTATGAAAGAAGTATTCAAATATATTTTTGAATAAAGACACAATTTCCATTGTTTGAGAGCTATTTTGACGTCAGAATGGATTTACAAAAGTGAGGAGAAAAAAATGATACATATAAGATCAGACACATTTTTTTTTGTTAACTTTTAAGTTTCTACCTCTCTTCTTTTTTATTAAAATCGAGTCAAACATGTTTTTTGTGTTCTTTTTTTTCACACAAAAGTCTAAGAACAAATTTCATCTTATTAAAAAAAGAATTCCATCCAGGTGCCATAAATTCTGCTTTATTCATATCTCACTTCATTTTTGTTGAAGTGCCTGTTGACAATAATAAAACCGTGACGATGACTTTTTTTTTTATTTTGGTTCCGTTCAAAGAAATTTATCTCTGCTTTTTTTGCTTTGCTTTGAACGAAGGAAGGAACAAAGAGAGAGAAGATAGATACAAAAAGTGGTAACAAAAAAAAAGAAAGAGTTTTTTGACCGGTTTTTGACGTGTTTTTTATTTGGCTTGCTTTTATATCCCCATCATTTTTTTTTCGATTTATGGGGAAAACTTTTTTGTGGTCATTTTTTTGGATATTTAATTTTTTTTAAAAATTGTTATGTAAAAGGTGTGAAAATTTTTGTATGTAATATTTTATTACTTTTCAAGTTTACACACTTTTTTGACCTCTGTTGTGCTTGAACAAAATTTTATAAATTTTCAACAAGACTGTAATACGATTAAAAAGTTTGTGGACAGTGTTCAGCAAAAAGAATTTTTTTGTAAACTTTTAATGCTATTGTAAAAGTTTGAGTGCAGAAGTCAGTTTTTTTGTTGCTTTTTTTAAATAGTATATTATATTAAACTTTTTGTACTTTAAATTTTATTGAACTCTTTTGAAAACGAAAATCCTTAAACATTGCAACTTTTTGCAAAAAGTACTGAACTGACATGCCTTGATGCCGTTCATATTTATTTTTACATAACCTGAGACCGTGAAAAACCTTTTAAAATTTCTATTATAGCTAAAATCCCAATTTGTAAAATTTGGTTCCAACACATTTTTTAAACCTGTATTTTGAAAAGAAAAATAATATGTATCCTTTAAAAATTGCTGCAACATTTTTAATATGTTTTTTTACCCATGTTTATTTTTTAAGACCCCCAAAAGCGTTGTTCGTTCCAAATGAAATCCTTTTTTGCAAATGTTTTCTTTCATTTTTCACTTTCAATTTAATTTTACAAATCAAAATCAAACAAAACCTTTTAAATAAAATATAATAAAATCAGGTGTCAACAACTTTTTTTTTCTCACACAAAAATAGCATCTTCCTTTATTCATCTTCCCATCCAATATTCTATCTTTAATCTCCTCCTTTTTCTTTCTTTTTTCTATTCCTTCTCTTTGGCTTCTTCTCTTTTATCTTTTTGTTTGATTTCAACTTTTTTTAGGCCGGTTTTGGACATGCAAAAGCAACGTAGAATAAGAAATCAGTTGCACTTTTTTTGGGTGCTACTGTTAAAAAATTTGCTTCCAAGTGGAAAGAAAAGAAAGAAAGTGAAAGCTTTTTGACTCCTCTTCTTGCTTTTTTTGATCTCCTTCACTTTTTTTTATTGTACACAAATTATTTGATCCGACATTTTCCCTCTCTTTTTTCGACGTTGAACTTTTTAAGATTTTGAACAAAACCAGTTACGATAACGTTGCTTTTTTTTGCTCATATTTTCTATCAAAAACATATATATTTTTTTATTCATAAATTTATTTCATTGCTTTGCTTCTTTTTTGCTTGACCTCATTTTTGTAATTTATATTTTTAGAAAATACTTTGGGTTGTTTAAAAAGGTGTAATATTTGTTCTTCTCGAAACCTTTAAATGCGTCCGTTAGAGAAATTCTTTGATGGATATGGTCGTTATGTTGCAAAAAATCCTGCACCTTTTATTGTAAGTTTTTAATATTTGATTAAAGTTACTGTAACTTTTAATACAATAAAAGTTTTTTTCAACACTTGTTTTTTTAATTTCAGATAATTCCCATAATTTTGACATTAATTTCATGTATTGGATTTTTAAATTTTAATTCACAAAATGATATTTGGGATATTTATTCACCTTTAAATGCTTTGTCAAGGGTTGAAGAAAAAGCTTTGGAACCATTTGAATATGCTTCTGGGGCACATCATTATAGGGTTTGGCATAATTCAAAACGAATATATGAATTAAAACAAACAAAAAAATTATAGATTCAAATTTTGGTTGATCGAAAAGATGGCGGAGATTTAATGAATTCTGTAGATCTTGGCGAGATTTCTGCTGTAAATAGATTAATTGTTGAAAATGCGACAATTTCTGATGGCTCTGATTCCCATTTTTATTATTATAAAGGAATTTGTGGAATTTATTGTAATGAAAGTAATGCATTGGTGCTTGGATTTCTACAGGTAAGTTAATTTTTGTTATTCTAATATCAGGATGTTCGAAAAGTACGTGCACCCCTTTGCACTTGGTAAAGTTTTCTGCTCCCGCAAACATGTGCACGAACTTTTCGAACAACCAAATATTTAACTTTTTATACCTCAAAAATTACAGTTTGACTGTTTTTTGAACAAGGTGTTTTTGTAGCACACTGTTTTAGATTAGTTTTTTTTATCTATTTTGACATTTAAGGCAATAATAGAATCTGGAGGTGATTCATCAAGTTTTGTTTTAACATTTCCAAATGCACAAGCTTTACAAAATCATGTTTTTCTTGGATATTCAATTGGAAATTTATCTTGGAAACAAAGGGATAATTTGATGATTGTTGATGGATTCAAATTATTCATTTTACATTACATGATTGATTTATCCCTTCCAAGATCAGAAGCAATTAAAACAAATTTTGAATTTCAATTAAGAAAATTGATGGAACGAATCAGTGCCGAATCTCCAAAACTTAATTATGCCCTTCTTTCTCGAACTCGAGAATTGGAAGAACAATCAAAAATTACACTTGTTGCAATACCGTATTTAGGTTTAACCGGATGCATTTTAACAGCTTTTATGATTATTACATTGTTTAATGTGCCATTATATAAAAGTCAACATATTGAAGCTATTTTTGGTGTAATTTCTCCTGGAATGGCATTAATTACAACATTTGGGGCACTTTGGGGCTTTGGATTTCCATTTAGTAATATTCTAACTGTTGTACCATTTTTGGTTATCACCATTGGCATTGATGATGCCTTTCTTATTTTAGCTGGTTGGAGGCATTCAAGGTAAGAAATAGCATGGATTACTGTAGTTATGTAAATGCAGAAAGCTTGAACTTTAATTTCTAGTTTAAAAAATCGAAAAAATTGATTATTTTTTAACCATAAAATTCATTCCAATTATGAATACAAATATTTTTAGTACCCAACCAGACTTTGAATCTCGAATTGGTGCAGCTTGTGCAAAATCTGGAGCATCAGTTTCTGTCACTTCCATCACGGATGTCCTATGTTTTGGGGTTGGATTAATTAGTCAAATGCCAGTTGTTCAACTATTTTGTTTATATACTTCAGTTGCATTAACAATTGATTTCTTTTATCAAGTAAGAAAACTTTTTTTTAAAAATAAAATCTGTTTTTGGTTTCCCATACATTCATTAAAAAATTAAAAAAAGGGGGGCCAAAATCAAGTTTTTTTCCCGCTTTAATCCAAAAAGCAAGGCTAAAAAAAGTTGTGACAAATTATAAACTATAAAAAAACCTTAATTTTTCTTTTATCAAAAATATTTAAAAGAAAAGAAAAGAAAAAAAGAGGAACCAAAAGTGATGAACTTTTTTTATGGCCGCCGTTTTTAACAAATAAAAAGAAAGCAATGAAGCAGAAAAAAAAGTAGGACACCTTTTTCAAAGTTTATTTTTTTGTTGCTGCTGCAAAAAGAAGAAGAAAAGCATTTGAATTTGCCGCGTCAAAAAAAAGGAAGGAAGAAGAACACAAAAAAGAAGAAAAGAGGGAGATATGAGAAGGGAAGATTTAAACTGGTTTAATAAAAAGCGATGACATCCTGCAGTTTATTTCTATGTAGTATTAATAGTAGTGATGACTGACTTAAAGCATTCAAACAAAAAAAAAGGATTTTGTTTTTTTTGTGTAATCACAGACAAAAGAAGAGCGAAATTACATGAACAAAAAAAAAGAGGGGAACAAAAAAAAGAATGAAAAAAGGTGCGATTAAAAAAAGTGTTGAAATTTGGATAAGGATGATAGCTTATCTAAGAATATGGATGGTCAAACAAAAGATAAAAATGAATCTTTTTTTTAAATATAAGCTGGAAAAAATCAGGGATCAATTGTTAATTTTAGATTAAAAACTTTTGTTAAAAAAACTTTTTAATAATTAACATATTTTTAGATAACATTTTTTGTTGCAATTGTAAGCATTTGTGGAAAGCGTCAAACTCGAATTGAAGAAGAACTTGAAAAGGAGCAGAAAAAAGTGGTAATCTTCATTTAAAAGGATCCCTGCAAAAATCCATCAACAAAAATTTTAGCCATCAATTTCATCCGATGGCTCATCTGAATCTTATTTTAATCGACTTCGAGATCTTTTCCTTGGATTTGGAGCAGACAAAATTTCGAATAGTTCAAGCAATGATCTTTGTTCCAAGACTGCAGCTGTAATTACATCTCCAACAGATCAATCAAAAGAAGCTGAATCAACTTGGTTAATGGCATTCGTAAAATTTTTACATCTTAAAATTGTCCGTGCCGGAATTTTATTAATTTTTATTCTTCATCTTGGAATATCTGTTTATCTTTGTACATTGGTAAATACAGATTTTGATATGGAAAACCTGTATTTAAAAGAATCTCCGCTCACACCAATTTCACATAAAATGCAAAATTTTATGTTAAATGAATCTTTTGTGGTAAATTTTGTTGTCACAGATTTTGGAACATTTGAAGATGAAATGAAGCGAGAAGAATTTGCTGCAATGTTACGGCAACTTGAAAATATTCCAAAATATTCAATGGGTGAAAATGGTTCATCTGTCTGGATTCGAGATTATGAAACTGTAAGATTGTTGATATATAAAAATACAGTAATAAAATACAAAATATTATAGGCAGTATCATTTTGGGGGGCAGATGATGACAGTATTTGGGAGCCAAGTGAAATGTTACAAAATTTTCGATCATTTAATTTACCAGAAAAGTTTATTCATACAAAGTAAGAATGATGTAATATTTTCGCTATGAAACAATTTCACATTTTTTTAGAACATTGCCATCAGGGGAAGAAGTAATTGATTCATTCTTCTTTTTTATTACTTATCGAAATATGAAAAACTTTTTGGATGTTGAAGAGTTATTAACTCATAGGTATAATTTAAATTAAATTTTTTGCAGAAAAAATTCAAACATTTTTTAGACGTGCCATTTTGACTCGATATGCTTCAGTTTTTAATGTTAGCTCCCATCATCCACTTGAAAAAGTCCCAACAGAATCTGCAGCTTCAGCGCCAATAAATTTTATTCAAACTGCAATTTCTGCAATTATTTTAATGTCAATTTTAGTTTTAATATTTGTTTTAAATATTGGCGCAATCTTTTCTGTTGTGCTTTCAATTCTTTCAATTAGCTGCGGAACCGTTGGATATTTGCATCTATGGAGTGTTAATTTAGATGCAGTTTCATTAATTTCAATGTTGATGTCAATTGGTTTTAGTGTTGATTATTCAGGTAAAATACATTTCTTTTTAATTAAATGGCGAAAAATAGAATGTATTTTTAAAATAAAAAATTATCTTATGGATAAAATTAAAAAGAGTGTATTTAAAAAGATGAAGGATACTCTTAAAAACAAAAACATGTATATTTTTAAGCTCACATTTGTTATCATTATTTTACAATGACAGAAGAAACAGAAGAAAAATCACGAACAATTCGGCATAAATTTATCAATCAACTTCGACCATCAACTGATAAGCTATCAACATATCATCGATTGGAACATACTTTCAATGGTGTTGGATGGCCAGTCATTCAATCTGGTAAAATTTAATTATAATATTTTCAAATTACCATAATTCTCTTTTTCAAGGTTTATCAACAGTTTTGGGAATTATACCATTATTATTCGTCGATGCCTATGTTGTTGCAGTGTTTTGGAAAACAATTATTTTGGTTACAATTCTTGGACTTTGGCATGCATTATTTTTACTTCCAGCATTGTTTTTGGCATTTAATGATTTAGGAAGAATTTTTAATTGCCGTCAAAGTACTGTATCTGATACTTCTTCCTCATAGCTTTGATTTTTTAAACGTTGTTTATTTTTTAAATATTTGCGGGTGTTTTATTATTTTTTAATTCCTTGTTTAAAAAATGTGGTTCATTAATTAAGTGTAAATAAAATATATTTTCACTATTCAAAGAATTTAAAAAAAAAGTTAAGTTTAATTTGAACAATGTAGCATTGCACGCGAGGTACTGATGCAAGTCTCCATTTTTGATTCTAATTTTAATTAAACAAACATTTTTTTGTTTTTGGGCAATGTTACGTATTACGAATACAATTGCGAAACGCAGAGAATAACATTGTTTGACTTTCAATATGAACTAAAAAGGGTTTTAAATCCAAATCCAGATTCGGCATGAAAAACAGTATTAAAAAACACGAGAGATAAGAAAAATAATCAAACTTTTTGAGATTATTCTTTTGAAATTCAAAAATTATTC
>CABFKO010008261.1:0-12810 GCA_901766855.1 Panagrolaimus sp. ES5
CAGATTTAATTAATTTAAAATAAAAGAAATATTAAAAAAATAAATAATTTAACTTTGTTATTTCAGATATTTAGAAAAAATTTTATAAAAAGATTTGGGTCTTAACTTTTATTAAGAGATGGCTGCTGTTAGTAAATTGCTCACATCCGGCAATAGGGTCACATCCCAGTTCCGGTAGCTTATCATTATCGGCGGGTCGTGATTATCCTCGGTGCGGTTGAGTCATTGCAATTTAACATAATGCAGGGTACTCCCATTTCTCATTTTTCCACAGTTAATCCACCAAACCTAGCGAGCACTCGACACTGCTTTACAGGCATCCACCACAACACCCCGCCGCCAATCAACTTTTTAATTTGAAAGAAAGGAAAAAAAACAACTCAAATGTGTTTTTTGTAACACAAAAAAGCAACACTCTTTTTGATAAGTTTTTTCCACTTTAAAGATTTTTTATTGCTTTAAAAGTATCAGTTATATTTTAAACATGTTAAAATAATGTTTAGAACCTGTATCGTGATGTATTCATGGGAAAAAAACAATTGCTATGCAAATTTTTAACGCTGTTTGCAAACAAGTTTATACAAGAATGATGTTTTTCAAAGACAAAAACATACTAATATTTCACTGTATCAAAAATTGAACTAAATATTGCCTTTTAACAGTAAAAAATGTTTCGACAACTGATAACTTTATTTATTTTCTTTCTGATTATCGATTCAAAATCTGTAACCAAACCACCTGCATTTCAAGATTTTTTGCTGAAAAGTAATGAAAATCATACAATGGAATCATCATATGATCTAAGTACTGCAATGCAAAGTTTGGATGGTAAAACTCTTTCTTTTTTTATTAAAATAATTAATATACTTTTTTTGCAGGAATATATCTTTCTTCAACTAATCTAATGCCAACATCAAGAATGCCATCACCATCTTCACAAAAATCACTATCTGAAGGATCAACAACAACAATGAACTCAGCAACAGAATCTGCATTATTAGCATCATCTTCACCACCATCAACATCATCATCATCATCTCTATCAACACCAATACTTTTGACTACAACAATATCTTCAATTGAAATGACATCATCAGCCCCAGTTCTGACGGATATCAAAGGTATTTGTTTATATGCATATGAATCATGCTTCTCTCAATGGTCTGCAGAAATATATAACGAATCTTCAATTGCTTCATTTTGTGATTATTCATTTTATAAAGGAAATGCATGTATGAAGGAAAAGGTATGTTGCAATTTTTTAGAAATAGATATGTTTTTGTAATCATTCTAGCTGTATAAAACAAGGATTATTTTAGACAAACAATATTTCATTTACACCTCGAAATGCTTCCAAGCCATTTTATCCTCTCTTGGAATGTACTCGAATGCTTTCAAATAATAGTAACTCAGATATTCAACCTTTGAAACAACTTTCATGGAATTTTCTTTCTTACTGTATCGCAAATTCACCAACAAATACTTCAAATCCTGAATGTTTCAAGTAAGCTTTTTTACAGATTGTTATTACCGTAATCACTCTATATTTTTAGACATGTTGAACAAAATTGCTCAAATCCATTATCTTCTAAATGTACATCTGTTTGTATCAATTATATCTTTGATGAAGCTGATTATTCATATGATTCAGAAACTACAGATTCCTCGTCTTCAAGAATTATGCTTTCAATTTGGGTTTTACTAATTACATTTTTATTTTAAACAATAAAAAAACAATTTTAACTGAAAATATTGCAATTTCAAAAATAAATATATTTATATATTTTACTGACCGGTGCGTTTCTTTTTTTCCTAAATATTTACAAACAAATTCTTTGGTATATTTTTTTTGGTTACCGTAATCCAGTAATCCAACATGGTCTTTTTTACCACAAAATTACAGATTTTTAAAGTTTTTCAACAATAATATTTGGGCATTTTGTTTCTAACTCTATTGTTCCTCTCAATTCTCCACTTCTTTGTTCATCTGTAGATCCAAGAGGGAATTTCTTTCTTTTTACAGGTGCAGAATGGCGATTTTGAAGTGAATCAACTTTTAGCAATTCATTGTGCGGCATTTCTTTTGTTGGAGATGGAAGTGAAACATTTCTTTCTCGAATATTACTATTATTTGTTGTTGAAATCATTAAAGTTGTTGGAGTTACAATTATTGAGGGCCGATCTGTCATTTCTTCTTCCAAAGATTTTGAATGCCAATGTTGAATTTGAAGATCTTTCGCTGAATCAGATTCTTCTGATGATGGAGGTGGTGGAAATTCGTTGATCATTTCATCAGAATTTTGGCGTTGATTAGATTTTGTAATTTTTGCATACATTTTTGGAGAATTTTGTTTTTCTTCTGTTGATTCCGAATTTCTTGAAGATCGAGATTCTGTGCCATGATCAGGAGATTTAAAGAAATGTAAGATTTTTTGTTTTGAAAAGAATGTTTGCCCTGTTCGGGTACTGTATCCACCAACGGAAGATGTTTGAGCTTCAACGCCACAACAAAGATTTTGTCGCATTGCTCTCGCCAAAACTGTTCGAACTTTATCATTAAAAACAACATGAAGAATAAAAATGAAGACACCCTAAAAGATATATAATATTTTATTGAGATTTGATATATCCACTTAAAAAATTTACCTGAAGAGTATTTAAGATAGCAAAAATATATGCAAAAATAATATGTGTGCCAGGAATGGCACATAAGAAACCAAAAATCCATGTAATTCCAAGCAGGCAAAGTAAAGTGCCAGAACCTTTCAACCAGCCTAAAAATGTGCATAGTAAGAATTTATGCAAACTAAATATATGGATTTTTACCCAAAACTCTTTGAGAAGTTGATCGATCTCTTGATTTTACAGATAATACAACTCTTAAAGCAATTAAAAGAACAATAATATTTGCAACAATAATAACAATAATTGGAATAATGAATGCCCAAAGAGTCGAAGTTCGAACATTTATCCAGCAATAACTTGATGTACCATAATTTTGCCATGAAACTCCAGCTGAGATTGCAACAATTACTGCTGGAAGGGCATATCCAATAAGATAATATAAATAAAATCTGGAACGATTTGGTTCAAATACTTGAATTAACATCATATATAGCTGATATCCCTCTAATAACATCCAACAAAATGATGCCAAGAAAAAATAATGTAATGCAATTGCCACTCCTCGACAAGCAGACAAATTTCCAGCTCGATCAATTCCAATCACAAAAAGTAAATTTGCAACCAAAAGACAAAGGCATAAATTTCGATGTATGGCATGTCGAACTGTATAAAGGGATCTGGAATTATATATATAATAAATGGATATATATGGATATTCTAATTAGAGACATACCTGAATAAAGTAAATATTAAAAATGTTATGCATAAACACACAACGGATAAAGCACATCCAAAAATGGTTATTAAATCTAAGGCAATGGCATTTCCACCAATGAGGCGATCAAGATTGGAATTAATATCCATTAAAATGGCAAAACTTGTTAAATGTGTACAACTACATTTTGTAAATTCCTCGGCTGTCTCAACAAGAATACAACCTCTTTGACTCCATTCCCTGTAAATTATTAATTAATATAATTACTACCGTAACCCAATTTGTAATATACATTTCATTTAAATCCCAATAAACACATCGTGGATTTTCAACACCAGATTTTCGAATATGTGGAAAAGTAAAATTTACAGCTTGATTTGGAGCCAATTCAATACTTTGCTGGGGATCATTAATAAAAGCTCCCATTACTCGACTGTTAATTACTGTCGTTGAATTTGGAACCAATAAATTTCCAACAGATTTATAAACGAAATATCCAAATTTTGTTGAATCTGTTGTTGTTGGAAAATTAAAGGTTCTTGATTTTGCTGATGGTTGATCTGCAGCTGCTGACATTGGAGCAGATGCAATAGTAAATGATGCTGAAAAATAGTTATTATGCAAATTATTTAAATTTTCAACTACAGTAATTAATCTTACACAATGAATCTAATCCAGGTAATTCCATAATTGGTCCATCTTGAAAACCACTAAATTCAACAACTTTTGAAGCTTCTGGTGCAGGAGCTGAAGCAGCAGCCATTATTCTTGAAATTGGTGAAAACATCATATCATTTGCTGGCTGAATTTTTGTCTCGGTTCGAGAAGCCCAATTTGAAAAGCTTTGTTGAAATTCCGCTTTATTTTCAGAGATTAAAACCATTGATTGTTCCAAAACTAACATTAAATTTGAAGCACGTTTAATTTTTTCACTTGGTTTTAGCTGTTCCCAAGCTTTTGTTGCAGAATCACTCAAAAGTTGATCCCCAGAATTTCCCAACAAATTTGTAAAATTTTGTGCAAATGTTACTTTTCCAAGTACATCAGACATTGAATTTAGCTGGGAATGTGCCAACGGAACAAGCAATTGACTGGCATCAATAATTCCAGAAATATCTCCACCAAATAGTTTTTGCTCGGCGACATTAGTTCGTAAATTTACGAATAATTGTTCAACAATATTTACAGAATTATCTCCATTTGAAATCCGATTTGATACTTCACCAACCCATTTATGGGTGCAATTTGAAAAATCTGCTGAGTTCATCCAGGTGCCATGTTCACAGCCACACGTAAATCGAATATGTCCTGTAAAATATGTATTTTTGTGATTACTGTAAATAATTTGTTTTGGGAAATATTAAAATAATTTTTAAAAAAGGTTGCTTAAACAAATATAAAGTTATTTTAATTTCAAAGGTCGATGAATAAATCAATAACTTACCAACAGTTTCTTCAGAATTTGGACAACTTACAACTGCTTCTTGACAAGCAGGAGTTTTTGGGAATTTTACCCCCTGTGCTGTTATCTCTGGACAAAAGAGCTTCGTTTCTTCTCCCTCCAATTCAAGGGTATCAATTGTTGTAACACTAAAACATTATAAAATTAAATACACAATTTTATCTAACAAATTGGATTTTTATTATTACCTATCATCAAAAGCATCTTGTTGTAAACTATTTTTACAAAATGCAATTACAATAAATATTATTATTACCCATTTAATTAAATATTTACACCCAAATGTCATGGAAAATGCTGTTCAATAAATAATAAAAAAATGAAACGATTGCTTCTTACAAATTTGGTAGTAGTGTAACCAAAAAAATATTAGAAACTTGTTTGAATATTTTTCTTTTTTTGCAATAGCCCACCAAGCAAAATATATGTGAAAGGATAAAAACAACTTTGAAGGATTAACTTTTATTTCCAGATCAGCTCTTTTTTGGAAGAAACTGTAAAATAAGAAAAAAATGAAGACAAATGGAATCTTCTTTTTTTGATCAAATGATTTAATAAAACAATAAAACACAACATTATTGAACGACGATGAAAAAGGTTATTTAATGGAAAAAAACAACAAATATTAAACCCTTGAATTCAACAAAGGGGGAAAATGAAGAAAGAAAAGAAGATTGGCTTGGAGAGAAACAAGAAGACAAAAAACATAGACGTATTAAAGGGAAATTCGCTGAACAAGTTCATCTATGCTACATTTTTGAAATAATGAAAACTGTAAAAAAAACAAAACAAAAATATAGATTAAATGGATTAAAAATCGTAATAACTTTGGCAGAGTTTTTGACATTCTTTAATGAATTCCACAAAAATTTCATCAATGAAGTTTTCTTAGATTTATAAAAAAAGGTATGACTCAGTTTAATTTTTATTGCGCAAGAAAAAAAAACACATGCGCGAAAAAAAGAAGGAAAAATAAAATGAATGAATTTCAATCAATTTTTGGGGTAAAAAAGAAGTTGAGATGGCGGTGATGTTGGTGGTACAGGCGATACATTAAAGACAACACAAATGAACCGTTTAGCTTCATTCTATTATACTTAAGATAAATGAGATATGACGACAACGTAGTTTTTGAAAAAAAAGAGTCTAAGAATATCGCTTTCCTTGATACAGTAAAAAAGTGGATAATTGAAAATGCAACGTTTGTGGAATGCTTAAAAAAATAAACTGTTTTAAAAAATGTTTATGTAAGAAAAAAATGAGGAAAAAAAGTTGAACTTGAGTTGATCCATGAAAAGTTTAGTGACCTTTCTTTCTTTCAGTTAAATATAAAAGTATATTTAGTTTTAGCGGTGAAAGAAAAGAGAAAAAAAGAAAGTACTAAATGAAGTCAAGCGCCGCTGCCAAAAAAATAAGAAGAAAAGAAGGAAGACAAAGAAGAATGCGTAAATAAATGAAGGGAAGGGCGGTGATTAATTTTAACAAAAAACAAACTTTTACAAAAAATGACAGAATTGTATCATCATTATTTTTAGAAGTTATTTTTACTTTTTTAGTGCATAAAATTTTATAAATTTGTAATCAGAGCTACTGCTAAATTTCGTAATTTCAAAATTTTCAAAAATTGATCTGTGACATGTTTTTATCCATCGATATTTTAAATTCCAGAGGTTTTAAGTCTTCTTTTTTTAACGTCACCAAAAAACCAGTTAAAAAAAAGTTTACTCACGCCGTTCACGGATAAGCTTGACGCGCATCTTTGATGCTCCGCTTTTATTTTTTTCTCTCTTTTTTTTGAAGCTTAAATCCTTTTTTTTCTTAAACAAACATTTTCCATCTTAAGTTTTTTGTTGGGTAATAAAATTTTTTGATTACTTTTTTTTTTATGAACCTTTCTAAATAAGCCTAAGGGTAAATAAACACTTTTACTTAAAATCCCACATTTTTTTATCATTTATTTATAAAAAAAGATATATTAAAAATATATGTGTCTCCTTACCTTGATACTGTAGTTTTTGAACTTGTTTTTGTTGTTGTTGAAGTTGAAGTTGTTGATGTTATTGCTGAAGAAGAGGTTGTTGAAGTAATTAAAGGCTCTGTAATTCTTTGAGTTAATTCTCCAGAAGGAGGATATTCACAAATCCAATGAAGCCTTGATTGACAACTTCCAGGTTGTGGAACATTTGTATCAGTTTGTAAAGAGGGGCACATATTTTGCCATGCCGATGTTGATGGAAGAGAATCCGATTCATTTCGAACCCAAAAACGTTCATTTAAAAGTGAAATATTTAATTTTTGCGCAGATTTTTCTATTTCTGAATACAGCATTGAAAAAATTGGTTCTCTTTGGGGATTTGCTAAATTTCCTCCCTAAAATTTTTAGCTTTTTGCAAAAATTTTCTTTGCAAAATAAAGCTTACAGTAATCCCACATTCAGCTTGTGCTTCATCATATGTTTTTCTTGAACTAATTATTGGTTCTAAAATGGGTTTATAACATCGTCCTTGAATGTATAAAGCTCCAGAAGGGCATTTATTTGGGATATTTGATTCACCGGAACATCTTAAACGAGTATTCAGTGAGACAGGGATATCTCGGGGACATGGTCTTTGGGTAAATAAATTCTTGATAGATGGAAATTGGCAATATGTTAAACCTTGGCATCTAAAATGATTAAAATAGAATTTAGAAAATTGTTTTAATTATTTACTTTTGAATCATTGTTTGTAAACTACTTGAATCAATGCAAGTGAAATCTTCTTTGTTATCAATAATTTTATCATTTTTTAAACATTGATCAGATTTTGATATTTTTGAATATCCAAATAAAGCATAATCAACCAAAATTACACCTCCATTTGGACATGAAAAAATAAAATTATCATTTTCACATGCAATATTTTCAGATTCTTCCTTAAACTTTTGTGTTTCATTTGCAAAAGCTGTTCCTGATGAAATTTCACAATATTTTCCTGTATATGATGGCGGGCATTTGCATTGTGTTAATTGTTCACCTTTAAAAAAACCAAACTTATATAAAAGTGTTAAAAAACATTTTCTAAGAGTTACCTAAATCAGAGGCAACTCTTTCACAAACAAAAAAGTTTAAATCTGAACACGATCGACTGCTCCAAGACTGAAAGAGGGAATCCGCGTCAAGGCTGATACAAAGATCTAAAAAAAACATTATAAAAAAAGTTTGCTTCAAAAAAGTAACAATGGAAAAACAAACAAAAAAAAATAAAGTGTTGCACAAAAATGTGTGTTAAAATTTGATACATTTTTTTGAAAGAAAATTTCTACTTTTTGCATAACATTTAAAAAGGTTTTAAAAGCCCAGAATTGATAACAATAAAAAATAAAACTAAACTATTTAAATCATCATCAGTTTTTGGTTCATTATAACCCCAAAAATGTTGATTCATTGGTGCCGTTGTATTTTGCCAATACCACGAAAGATTGGATGCCACTTTTCCAATTGATCTTCCACCAGTCCAAAATCCAATTGAAAGATCTATAAAAATACACATTTGCATATTATCATTTTATCAGTATCACTGATATGATCAAAACTAACAAGCTTTAGATTTATCTGCAACATTATTTTGTAACATATCAGCGACAAATCTTCGATCATCTATTGTTTTTATCGACAGTAATCCACCATCTTGAAAAGGCTGAAGTCTTCGATTACAGAATTCTGCGGCGGAAGACCGATTTAAAGTTTCTCGAATAATTTCATAACAATTATTATTAAAATATAATTCTTTTGAATTACATTTTGAATATATTGGAGTTGCTTAAAATAAAGATGGATATATGGATTGAAGGATAAAGAGGTACGAAAAACTAACGACTCATTAAAAAACAACTTCCACCATTTTGGCAAATATTATTTCGACAAGATTTTAAGAGATCAGCAAATGAAAAATTGATAAAAAATATAAATAAAAAAATTAAAGAAATGATTAAAGCTTTTTTCATTATCATCTTTGGTGATTATCTAATTATCACCCATAAAAAGATATCAGATGATGAATCATGTCATTTCAAAATCCAAAAAAATTATCAAATAAAATCGCTCTAAAAAACAATACAAATTTTTAATAATCCGTGAAAAAAGTGGGATATAAGAAAAAAGAGAGGAAAGATAAAAAGATTTTGTCCGAAAATACGAGATATAAAAAAAAGTATAGTCCACTTAAGTGACTTAAAAAAATGCTAACTGGACAACTTCCGGGGAAAGAAAGAAAGAGAAAAAGCTCTTTTAAAAAATCAGTGGTTAAACACAGCCTCGAGAAATCTTCGTCATCACCCATCAACATAATATGTATTTACACCCGACTGGTCTTTATCTCTCTCCTCCATTCAATGAATTCAATTCAATTCACAAAAAAGAAAAAAGTTATGAAGTCAAGCTCAATTTCTTTTTCTCCCATTTTTTTTCACGATAAAAAAAGTTGTCGCACGCGAATATCAAAAAAAAGAAAAGCCTGCCTCCATTTTTTTCGCGCAAAAGTTTCTGGCTATCGGCTGCTAATTCTTTTACTTTTACTCCCGCGCAACAGCAGCAAAAATAAAAAAAGAAGAAAGAATTACTCATTGTGAATCATTTTTTTTAAACAAAAATAAAAATGTTTTAATAGAAGTTTCACGTCGTTTTAAGCTTGTTTTTACTATTGTTTATCTCTCTCTCTTTTTTGTTAAAAAGAGATTACTTTTTGGAACCCCCCTCAAATATAAAAACAATGTCTCACCAAATTTTTGAAAAAAAGGATTAATGAAAAAAAGTAGATTTTGATTTGTAAACATGAAAAAAAATAGTTGGTTAAAATAAAAATATTATTCAAGTGATTAAAGTTTTATGATAAAAAATGGATAAAAATATTTAATGCTAAAAATTAAAATAAAATTATTTATATAAGTTCTACAGTACTCAAAATTCAAAGAACTGTATTAATTAAAAAATGAAACATTTTAAATGTAAAAGTTGCTTTCAAAAAGCATCAAATTACATTCAAAAAAACTAAGCCATTTCATTCATGAAAGAAAAATTATTAAAGAATGTTTTTTTTATTAAACCTGATCAAAATTGAATAAAAGATGGATTGGATTTATAAGTGAAAATAAAATAAATAAAAAAGAAATATAAAACTGTTACATTTCATTTTTTTGTTGTTATTATTTTGGATAAGATCATGGGGAAATATATATCGACTTTCTCGTTTTTTCATGCAATTTATTTCTCTCTCTTCGGTCTTAGATAATTCAAATCCAAAACTCAAATCTTGACCATCGGGGACAACGACATTCATTTTTTTACCTATCCGCGGAAAATGCTCCGCTCATAAAAATAATTCATTCATATTTTTTTTCCTTTTATCTCCGATTAAAGAAAAAGTAAGCGCAATTTCTTTTTAAAATTTTATTGGTACAGATATATCTGATTTCTGTTAATCCGGATACATGAAGCTAAATAGTTTGAGTACTTTACCGGATAAAAAAAAATCAAAACTATCGTTTTTTTTTAAAAAGGCTTGTTTGTTTTTTTATAAAGGCTTGTTTGTTCAAAAAAACAGGAAAGCATTGTTTTTTCCCAACATTTTTTTGATAAAACTATTCTTTTTTCATTGATAATCCAGGCAAAAACTATAAAAATAATAAGGCGCCGAAATTTTGTGGAAATGTTTAAACACATGCGATCATTAAAAACAGATTATTAAAAGACAATAGAAATGAACATGCAAAAAAAAGTATTAACAAAACTTTAAAATATTACTGTAGTTTTTAAATTTACTTAAAGCGGACCCAATTTTGGCGAAGTGTTTCTTTCGACAAATGATACATCTTCCAGCTCAACACTTTTTTCTTTATCATAAAATTTAGATTCCCTCTTTTTTTGTAATATTTATTGTTGTTTAATTTTTAATATTTAAAATGAGTGAAAAATTTAAAGAAATCCATATTAGTTTAAAATGTTTAATTCAGGTAAAATAAAACTTAACAAAAGTTTATTAAATTATTTATTTTTACTTTAGCAATTTGGTAAACTTGAATCCAAATCTTCTCCTTTATCAAAGGCTTACTATTTTGGATATCATAAATCAGATGCCATTGTTCAAATTACCCATATAATATTTTTATCAGATGATAATGAACCTTTAAAAACTTTATATGAAAGCTTTTTGCCAGCAGGTAAAAAATAGAGTTTATCTCTTTATATCAGTCATCTGAATCTGATAACAATCACGTTTAGGAATTTCATTAATTGGATTTACAACATTTGATGGAAGTTCAGAAGTTTCATTGTTGAATGTAAGCTTGGAAATGCTTCAAGAAGGAAATGAAAAAATGATAAAACTCCAAAATCCAGCAATTGTTGATTCATTGGAATATTTAAAATTTGATAAAAAATCAAATTTTATATTTTCCCAACATTTGATTATCAGTGGGAATGATGACTGGATCACAAAAGTTGAAATGTGTTTTGAGAAATTATTTAAAAAGCTTCAAGATTTACATTTTACTTCTACAGTAATTTTTTGTGAATTTATTTAACATGGATTTTAACTTTAATTTTTAGCATGCTTTTATTAAGCCTGTGGATGATGAAGAATCTTCTGTTACTTCTGCTCCATTTATTTCAATTCCATTTAGTTTGGACGTTGAACATTTTGGAAAGGAATCTTCTGAAAATAAGACCGAGACTCTTCGAAGAGCAATGTTTCAACTTAAAGAATTGATAATACGTGAAGTAAACTTTAATTAAAATGTTCAATAAAAATTAAACAAATAAATTTAGGGTCCTGAAGGAGATTTTACAAAATTATCCAAATATTCTTCCATCATATTTGATGAAAATCAACCATTTATCAGTTTAAAAGATACCTCTGAAAAAGCATATTTTAAATCAGAAATTGAGAATCTTGCAAATTCAAAAGATACCATTGAATCTAAGCCATTGCCACCAATGGATTTTGATTTTGGTAAACTTTTAATTAATCCACATCTTGAAGTGAAGCGTATGTTTTTAAAGTAAAGTAATCTAATGTACTGTAACTGTTTTTTGTAGATAAACCAAAAGATTTATGTTCAATTGTAAAAGGAAATTATGCATATTTTCATTATCATTGTGATGGATTTGATGATGCTGGTTGGGGATGTGCTTACAGAAGTTTACAAACAATTTGGTCATGGCTTTGTTTTCAAGGTCGAATAAATCGAATGCCACCGAGTCATAAAGAAATTCAAGAGGTATCAATTAAATCTATATAAATTTGCATAATTTAATTTATCACTTTTTTAGTGCCTTGTAAAAATTGGTGATAAACCTTCTAAATTTATTGGCTCCCAAGGTTGGATAGGTAGTTTTGAAATTGGATTTGTTTTACAAAATCTTGCAAATATTGAATATCGTACTTTACATTCTGGCTCTGGGAAAGATTTGGATGAACATGGCCGAGCTTTATCATATCACTTTGAACATAATGGTGCACCTGTAATGATTGGGGGAGGCTCATATGCTCATACAATTTTAGGTGTAGATTATAATCGAAAAACTGGGGAATGTGAATATTTAATTCTTGATCCACATTATACTGGAAAAGATATTGTCTCATCAGCAATCTCCGGCAATGGCATTGTTTGGAAAACTAAAAAATTCTTTGATCCAAAAAGTTATTATAATTTATTGCTTGTTATTAATCCATAAAATTAAATTATTTTTTTGTTGTATATTTTGTGGACAATAAATCTATTAAATTGAAAAATGTGGATATCAAATATTGGAAAATTTGATAAAAGCTGTTTCTCATTTGCATAGTTAACTTGGAAAAAGCTGTATTAAAGTTTTCAATCGTATTCCTGCCGTGCTGTTGTTTCTAAATTGACATGTTTATCGAAGACTTTACTATGTTTTTCATAACATTTATTAATTTTTTTAAAACACAAATTACAGTAATAATTTTTTTATTAAACATTTAATACAATATATATTTTTCTTCAATGT
>CABFKO010008273.1:1801-11843 GCA_901766855.1 Panagrolaimus sp. ES5
AAATTTAAAATGTTTTAAATAGAATCTTATTAATTTTATAAAAATTTTATCATCCTCTTCTTCCATTATGCAAAATAAGATAAGAAAAAAATAATAAATTTCAGGAATTAATATTATTCAAAAAAGATAAATTTATAGCCGTTTTGACACCGCCTTGAAACAACATGCGATGGAGCCCCGACTAAGGGCGGCCGCGCACCGCGGAAGTCAAGTGGTGACGGCTAGGAGGAATTGCGAACTAAAAAACAAAAACTTGACAATATATTTTTAAGTTTTTTTTATTATAACGTTAAAAAAGCGTGGATTTTTTTTCTCGTCGTTTTTTATGCCAGGCATCAACGATGAGTATCTCTTTTTTTTTGTCTGTTAAAAAACGTTTAAGATGAGACAAAAAAATTTGAAAGCATAAGAATTTTGGGGAGAAAAAAAGTAACAAAAACGTTTGATCTTTCGATGACATGTTGCTTCTCAAAGATTGGGGAACAACAAAGACGGGAAAGAAAAAATAAAACAAAAAAATTATTCTTTCTTTTTCAAAAGATAATTTAAAATTTTTTGAAAAATGTAAAAGAAAACGCCTGAAAATTAGATTACTGTAATTGCAAAAAAATGGATCAAAAAATGAAAGGTTGTTTCCCCCAAAAAAGTTATTATTTCAAATGTCAAGTTATCTAAAATACATATATTTCTTGATGCAAGTAAAAACATAGCAAAGAAAAAAATGCTTCCGGCAAAAAGACCTCCACAACTACAACAACTATTTCACTTTAGCTTGCGACTGCGGCGGCGTTTTTTTCAGAGTTTTTTCTTGTGTCCCCTTCTTTCCTATTGATTATAGCCCGTCGCGTCAACTGCTTTGCCGAAAAAGCTACTTGCCATTTTTTCCCCTCTTTTTTTCTTTTTTTCTTTCTTCTTTTATTTTTATTTTTACCGTCCAAAGAAATTTGGAACCAAACGATAACTGACAACAAGACTTTTATTCTTAAAATATCTGGTCAATTTGTAATGTTGAAATGATAAATAATTCAACAATAGTATGAAAACGAAAATGTTCTTTCTTTGATGACTGTACAACAATAGAAAGAAGGTTGAGGGAATTGGAATTTGTGTTGAAAAAAACAAAAGATACGAATGTTAAAAAAAGCATAAAATGAAAGTATAAAAAAAGTAACATATTATTAAAAAAAGGAGGTAGCTGCTGCTGCTGAAAAACACCTTGACGTAAATGAAATTTTTAATATACCTCCTTTTTTTCCCTTTTTTAAAAGGAATACGGTAATTGCTTTCCTTTCTGCACCTATAAATCTTTAAGATTTATAATAGGAAAGAAAAAGAAATAAATATTTCCGTTTTAAAAAAAGTAGTGTTTTTTGTGAAATACAATGCATTATTCCATCATCATCATCCTTTTTTTACATAATGTTTGCCAAAAATGAAAACTGAAAAATGTTCTCGTTTTTTTTTGCTACTTACGGTTGTTGTTAGACTTTTCCTTTCCTTTTTTCCATTAGCTTGCAAAATGATATCCTAAAAATCAGAGACAGAAAAAAAGAAACTTTTTTCGTCGTCCATATCTCTTCTTCTTGTCCCTCAATTTCGCTTCATTTGTTCTATTGATCTCAAAGGGCCAGCCAGTGTTATAATATGTATATATTGTTGCCACAAAAACTTTTGGCTATTTGTACGGCATTAAAAAAAAGATGCAAAAACAGAACGCCCCCATTTTTTTTCTTTTCTGACTTTCTTTCTTTCCTTTCATTTTTTTGTTGTTTTAAATGAAAAAGAGACACCCAACTTCCACCAAGGCAAAAACAGAATACGAACTATAAAAGACATACGGACAAACTTTTAACGAAGGGAAAAAAAGGAAATACACATTCATCTTTTTATTTTTGATCCAAAAAGAAGCAAAAGAAAGAAAAGAAAAAAGAAGCGTTACACTCTCGATCGCCAATTTTTATATTGTTTAGTGGCGTATATTTTTCTTCTCTTTCTCCTCCTCTGATACCTTTTTGCCTTTATTATAATATTTTTTGTTGATTAAGCCAAAGGAAGAAAAAAAAATAAAGATGCCAGAATATGATTCTGGAACCACTGGTTCAAGAAAACAGAAAAAGGTTTTAATTTGAGATTATATAGGATTATGTAAATTTTTTATTTATAGGATGAAGGAGGTTTTCTTGGAAAACTTGGTGGAACTTTAACAAGAAAAAAGAAGCAAGGCTCTGTTCCACCAGAAAATCCAGAAGAACAACCAAAAACTGAGGAAGAAGAAGTTGAAATTGTTGAACGAGAAGGTCGAGATGCCATTGATAATCACTTGCAAATTAGACAACCTGATTTAAAGCTTCTTGCTGATGGTAATAATAAAATAATCCATAACCCTTTTAATTTACAAATACCGTATTCCAGGCCAAACAATTCGTATATTAACCCAAGAATCTCGAGATGATCCGAAATTTCGTGAAATTGTTGATCTTGTCCTTTATTGGGTTAATGATGAATTAGCATCAGAGAGAATTGTTGTAAATAATTTACAAGAAGATTTTTATGATGGACAAGTTATTCAAAAACTTATTGAAAAATTAGCTGAAATTAAGATTGAAGTTCCAGAAGTTTCACAATCTGAAGAAGGGCAAAAACAAAAATGGAGAATAATTGTTGATGCGCTAAATCGTAATTTATTACAATCAAATGTTGCAACCCCAAAATGGTCAGCTGAAACAATTCATAACAAAGATATTGTTGCAATTTTACAATTACTGATTCATCTTGCAATTCATTATCGTGCCCCAATTAAATTTCCACAAAATGTTAACGTTCAATTAATGACATATACGAAACAAGGAAAACAAGTTTCAAAGAATTTAATTACAGAACAGCTAACAACCCGTCAAACAGAATTGGGACAAAAGGTGAGTCACAACTACTCAAAAATGCAGTAATCTAAATAATTATTTTTTAAGGGCGAACGTGATGCATTTGATACTCTATTCGATTATGGCCCAGATAAACTTCAACATGTTAAAAGTTCACTCGTTGCATTCTGCAATAAACATTTGAATAAAATCAATCTTGAAATTACGGATTTAGAAACACAATTTCAAGATGGAGTATTTTTGATTTTGTTGATGGGATTACTTGAAGGATATTTTGTTCCACTTTATAAATTTCATCTTCAAGTAACAAATAATGAAGAAAAATTAAAGAATGTACAATTTGCATTCTTTTTAATGGAAGAAGCTGGAATTCCAAAGCCAAAAAGTCGTGCCCATGATATTGTTAATGGTGATCTTAAAAGTACTTTGCGAGTTTTACATGGTTTATTCAGTAAATATAAGCATGCATAAACAAAGTATTATTATAACCTTTTCAAGCTTTAATCATTTCTTTTTTATTTTTGTTGTTATAATATTTGTTCCTCATGCAATTGTTTTTTTCTCGTGCCTTTGACAAAAAGAATTTTTATAATCATTTTTATTAATATTATCTTATATTTTTTTTTGTAAATAACCGTTAACTGCCATCAAACTCAACAAAAGATTTTTTTTCTATTTTTCTCTAAATTCCTATTTAAAAATGCTTTTTTTTTAAAATAATAAATCTATTCTATTCGGAATTATTTAACTTATACAAAATATTTGCAATATCAAGTAAACGATAATCTTCAAGATAATTACAAATAAGTTGAACACCAATTGGTAAGCCTTCGTCACATGTTGAAAATGGTATTGAAATTGCTGGAAGCCCTGCCATATTTGCTGGTTGAGTATAATAATCATCTTGTCGTTGACGATGTTTAAATTTTGCTGCACTTACTTCAGAATAATATGGAGCTGAATGACTTGTTACAGGTGTAAGTAAAACATCCACTTCATTAAAGGCTTGATCAAAATCTTGTTTAATTAAACGACGAACTTTTGCAGCTTGTTGAAAATATTTTCCTCGATTTCTAAAATATTAAAATATTTTAGTTTCAAAAAAAATAATGTAAAAAAACTTACTCTCGAACATTGTAATAATTTCCAACAAAAATTCTCCTTCTAATTGTATCATTTAATGATTCACTTCTTGAATATGCAAGTAAATCATTGAAAGATTTAAAATTATTCTTTGAACGATGTCCAAAAGATACACCATCAAATCGTGCCATATTTGATGCAATATCTGTTTCAGCAAGAATATGGTAACAAACAATTGAATAATCAGTATGTTTTAATTCAACATCTATCACTTTACAACCTGCAGATCGAAACAATTCTGCTGCTGTCTTCCATGCTGCTAAGCTATCAGATGATAATGTTGGATGATTATATTCTTTTGGAATGCCAATACGAAGTTGAGATAATTCAAATGAAGTATACGGTAATGGATCTATTGATGTACTATCCCGAACATCCGTACCTGCCATCATTGCTAAAAAATATTAATAGAAAAAAGCAAAAACTTTACAAAAATGATTACCGTAATACTTTGCACAGTCAGTTGCATTCCGAGAAAAGATAGCTGGAACATCAAAAGAATTTGCAAGTGGAACAAGACCATGTCGTGAAAGAGTGCCATAAGATGGTTTAAACCCAAAAATGCCATGAAATGCTGCAGGATTTCTCGTTGATCCACCAGTATCTGATCCAATAGCTCTAAAATAAACAAATTTTAAAAAATACTAAATTTAAGTTATTCTTTTACATATCAGCAAAACCTTGATGAACAGCAACAGCACTTCCACCAGAAGATCCTCCCGCAATTCTCCAATCTTTTTCTAGTTCGTCTTTATTGCTAATAGAACCTTTTACAGGACCAAAATAACTTTGTGAACTTGTTGAACCCATTCCAAATGCATCTAAATTTGCTTTGCCAATAACACATCCACCATGATCAATTAAACGTTGAATAACTGTTGCAGTATAATTTGGAATAAAATTTTCAAGCATTTTTGAAGCACATGTCATTCGAATATCTTGGACACTTAAAAGTATAAAAATTAAACTTTTTTAACAGATTTTAAAATAAACTTACGCAAAGCAATCTTTTACAACAATAGGAAATGGATTATGATTTTTTTCAATTGCATATTTCTCTTGTTCAATTGCAGATTCAAATGTTTCTGTTATAAGTCCATTGAAATGCCGAGATGCAATGGCTTTTTTAATTGCATCTTTGATGACCGTCATCAACTGTAGTTTCAAAAACAGAAAGTTTTTTATAAATAAACATTTTATTGAACCACGCTTTTTTCATATATACCTTTCACGAATTCAAAACAATCGTTAACAAACAAAATAAAAAAAAAACAAAAATTGCTATAGTATTTTTTATTACTTATAATAATTACTACAACTAAAACAATATATACTAACTCAATACTTGTAAAACACATATTTAAAAAGAATACTTTTTTTTGAAAAAATGGCAATTTTAAAAACCTTTCAAAGTTTTTTTCAACAGAAAGCGTTCAAAGAGTTTTAATAGATTTTTCAAGCAAATCTAAAGTTGTTTGTAAATGTTTTTCAGCGAAAATAAGAGCTGGGCGGAAACGAATACTGGTATCCCCACAACCACCAATTTGGAGACCCTTTTGAAGGGCAATATCCATAAGTTTATCACGGGTTTGTGTGTCACAAGTATCAAAAGCAACCAAAGTTCCCATTCCTCGAACATTATAAACCTAAAAATATGTATTTTTGCAATCAAAAGAATGATCAAAAAAAAGGGTTTCCTTACTTTTTGAGGATAATGAGATTCAAGGCGTCTTAAACCTTTGATTAATTCTTCTCCAATTTCTTTTGTCTTTTGAACAAGATTTTCACGTTTCATAACTTCAACAGCTTTTTCAAGGATTACAAGCTTAGTAGGTTCACCCATCCATGTATTATAGATACGGTAAGGCTAAAAAAAGATTACTGTAACTTTTAATTTTTACAAACATTTAAAGTATATTTACCTCATTAATTTTAAATTCTGGTTTATAATAATATCCACCAATTAAAGCTTTTTTAGAGAATGTAACAATATCCGGTGAAGATGGAAGATTCCATTGTTCGTGAGCCCACATGGTTCCACTTGCTCCTGCACCAGTTTGAACTTCATCAACGATGAAACAAACTCCATTTTCTTTACAAATTTTTTGTAAGCCATGGAAAAATTCTGCTGAAGCATGATGATCACCTCCTTCACTTTGAATTGGTTCAACGATAACGGCCGCAACATCTCTTTTATCCTTTTTTCGTGCCGCAATAAGATCTCGAACTTCTTTAAGACATTTTTCATCTTGTGCATGATTATGTTCTTCATGCTTTTCAAGAGGGTATTTATATCGTGGGAAATTTGCAATGGGCCAATCATGTGCAGGAATATCAACTTTATGAACAGCTTTTGAGCTAAAAAAATCATAAAAGCTACAATTATAAATCTACAGTAACCCAAAAATCTCACCGAGTTACACTAAGCATTGCTAATGATCGTCCATGAAAAGCTCCATGGAATCCAAGAACGGATAAATGTGGGGTACCAGGAAGTTGTTGATTCATGCATGATTCTAAATCTGCTGCAGTGGGGGATTTTCCACCACGTTTTGCTGTTTGATAATGAATGAATGCAGTTTTAAGAGCATTTTCATTTGCAGATGTTCCACAAAGCATTGTTTGAACAGAGCTAAGACCCTTTGGTGCAATTGAGATAAGGGCATTATCAATAAGCTTTGCAAAATCTGTTCGTGGAAATGAACCAAGTGCTGGACGACTTACTGCTGCAGTCTAAAATAAAATATAAAAATGAAAAAAGTTTGTGCAAATGTTTAACAAACAATAAGTCGAGGATCTTTGTGAAGGGCAACCAATTCTGGATGATTATATCCAAGTGGAATAGATGAAATTTGCATAAATGTATCCAAAATTTCATTACCATCTGCATCAACAAGATAATTTCCAAAAGATTTTTCATAATCAACAAACATTTTTACTGATGGATTTTGCTAAAAATTTATGTTTTTAACAAAACTGTAAAAATAAAAGACAGTAATTTACATGAACTTTAGCCATAGCAATTTTAAGTTCATCAGATTTTGGCCCAGGAATTTTAGTTTTAACATTTGGATTTGATGGTTCACTTGTTGCAATACCACTAAGGCATCGAATGCCATTGATGGCAGCAGCAGATCTGCTAAGAGTTAATGCAGAAACTGGTTGCATCCTTTCTTCTAAAACTTCCTTCTTTATTATTGACTTTAAAGTTTAAAAAGGGCTCAAAAAATGGGAGAGAAAAGAAATGAATAGCGCATTTTTTTGACCACACAAATAAAGATAACAGAATTTTCTTCTTCTCGATGATACTTTTTAAGAAAAAGCAACAAAAAAAAGAATAAAAAAGTGCTGTAAACATAATTTTTTTCGTAAGCATCAGGAGGAGTAGTTTGAGGAAAACGTATTAACAACAAATGTAGAAAAAAAAGAAACATTCTAGACAAAAAGCTTAAAGAAAAAAAAAGAAATCACTGAAAAATATACGTGTGAAAAGAAAGGGCAAAGCAATAAACTAAAGGCATAATAAAGAAGAAGAAAAAAAAAAGAAGAATGTGGGGGTACTGAACACGAGACAAAAAAAAATTGACAACTGCAATATGTTTAAAAGCAATTAATAGGCACCAATCGTTAATCAAATTCTTCTTTCTCTTTTTAACCTTTAAACTCTCTCTTTCTCTTCTATCCGAATAAAAAAAAAAGGAAATATTCCTTAGTCTTTGAGGGACAACAGTTGCTATATTGCATTCAAAAAATGTATTTTATAGTTATAAAAGTTTATGTAAGTACCCGTTTTTAATACAATAAACACAATTATTATCTAAACAAATATAATCCTAAACAAATCAACATATTGTAATAAAATTAATCAAGATCTTCGTATGTAATTTTACCATCAAACATTTCATTTACCGTATCATTTACATGCTCGGAAACACTATTAGGAAATTTTCCACCGTAATTCAAATTGAGAGCACGGATCAGATCACTTTGAAAAATATTAAAATCAGCTTCATGAACGCTAAAAAATAAATATATTTCAATTTTTACAACAAATGAAACATACGGTGAATTTTCTTTGTAAGCTCTATTAAGTGCAGAAAGGGCAGCAGCTCGGCAAACTTCTTTAATATCAGAACCCGACAATTTTGGTGAAAACTTTGCTAATTGTGAATAATCAACATCAGGACATTTTTCAGATTTTAAATAAATTTCAAAGATTTTTGCTCTGCTTTTTTCATCCGGATAAGGAACTTCAAAACGTGTAGGCATACGACGGAAAATAGCTGGATCCAATGATAAAGGATTGTTTGTAGCTCCCATAACAATAACTTGATTATCTCCTGTTGCAAAACCATCCCAAAGAGCCATAAATTGAGTTTTGATAAGTGCGGTAGTTTCATTATCCAAATCACTACGATTACGTAAAAATCCATCAATTTCATCAATAAAAATTACACATGGTTGAACCTTTTCAGCCTAAAAAGAAATAATTAATTTTTCTAGGATTACAAATATCACAAAATACTTACAAAAGAAAACAAAGCTGAAACAAGTTTTTGAGATTCGCCATACCATTTATCAGTAAGAACCGCAATATCAAGATGAATGAAACGTGCATGAATAGATTTAGCGATTGCTTTAGCAATCATCGTTTTGCCACATCCAGGAGGACCATAAAGAAGAACACCTTTTGAAGGAGAAATTAAAGATGAAACAAGGGGGGTTTGTCTCATATACATCATTTGAAGAGGAAGAAGCAAAGCACCCCGTATATCTTCAATAACTTTATAAAGACCACCAATATCACTCCAATCAATGCCATTAGATTCCGGTACAAGCATTGCAGCAATACGCATTTCATATTCATCAAGTTCAATATCCTCTGGTAAATCAATAATTTTCATAAGTTCTTCAGCTTTCTTCTTTGACTTTTCTTTTTGTTCTTTATTTGGATCCATCGCTCTTATCATTAATCGAACAGCAAAATAAGATCCTGCACATGCAATTAGCAGACGAACCACACCAATGACTATTTCTGATCTCATAATGTAACCTAAAAATGATAAAAAAATATAATGACGGGATTAATTAAAGAACAGATATGTTGAAAAGAATTTTAAAAGTTAAAATTAACGCAATTAAACTTTGAAAGAACGACTTTGCAAAAATGTTAAATATTACATCAACGAATTCCATCGACTAAATGTAACATTTGCAAATAGCACATAACGCCAAAATATTTTTACAGTGTAAATTCCAAAATTAAAACACGGACGCAATTATTACAAATTTTTCTAAACTTAATTACCCAGCAAAAGATATTGTTTGTTTAAAACAGTGCAGCACACAGTTTCCTAAAGATTCAAAATCTGTAAATGCTATTCTGTTTTTTGCTAGCAATAATAAAGAAAAGATGTTTTTCTTCCGTATAAAATTACATATATTCTCTAAAAAGTTTAAAATTTAATATCTCATTTATACACAAAATCCAAAAAACGCTAAGAAAATTTTAAATTTTTTTCATGTTCATTTTACTTTGTTAGGGACTGTCCAGAAATCATGTGACCAACAGAAGGGAGGGACGGGATCCACGAAATTGTCACCAGCTTTGATGTTGTCGGTTAAAAGCTTTGTTGTTTGGTGACGGAGGGGGTCCAAAATCATGATTTTTTTGGTCACGTGATTTCTGGACAATCCCTTAACGTAAATTAAATTATTTATTTGTACATCTTTTACTTCTTGCTCCTCGATTTTTAGACCATTTTTTACGTTTAATGTTGTCATGGTTGAACAACAATTTTGTCGATACGGTAATTCATTGAGTGTATTTGTGTATTTTTCAATTTGCATCCATTTTAGATGTGAATTTTTTTGAAACCATTGCTAGGAAATGGCAGGTCGAAAAAATTTTTTTTAGTGAGTTATAATACTTTTGGGTCTAACTAAGAAAAATTTAGAAACAAAAAAGTAAATGTTCCTTCAAGTGAATTCCTTTATTCTTCTGGCTCAAATTTTGCTCT
>CABFKO010008339.1:0-10794 GCA_901766855.1 Panagrolaimus sp. ES5
CCCTCAAAAAGTGACGTCATCATAGTTTATGAAAAAACATTTTTAGGTCAGCTATAAAATGACGAAAGATGACAAGGGGGAGGGAGGGGGTCAAAAAATGGGAAAATTTGATGACGTCATCACTGGACAGTCCCTAAGTTTTCACAGTTTTATGTTAGGTTTTAAACAAAATATCTACAAATAAATGGTAAAATAACTTCTTTCTAAAGACACCTGCCATCAAAGGTTTAAATATGTAATTATTACTATAGTAGCAGTTAATTTTTTACATTTTTGTGTTACTTTTGTGTTATAATAAAATATGAAGATTTATTTTTTTTAAATCAAATTGAGAAAAAAACAGTTGATTCTGGTGTTGTAGAAAAAGCACGGAGTAGCGGTAGTTTAAGTGATTGTAAAACAAGTAAATCTGTTGCAAAAAAAATTTACTTGCTTTTTTTCATTTTACCAAAAAACAACAGAAAATAATAATTTTGAAAAATGAATTAAAATGCGTATCCACTATATATGAAAGAAAAAATTAAAATAAAATCACAAAAAAGCTTAACTTACCAGGTATTGTCATAAAAATTATGGAAATAACTTGTTTATCGAAAAAAAGCGCTTTTTAAATATTTTAGCAAAAGATATTGAGAGGATAAGCATTTTAATATCCACATATACAGTATGTTAGTGTTTAATGGACTAGTGTGAATTTTAATACAAAAAAAGATTTGAAAAAATACATTCAGTTTTAACAAATCGCTAGATTTTCAATTTACTTATCAAAAACAAGACTTTCGATTTATCATTATTGCTACAACGCTATCATCAAAAGATTCAATTTGCAAAATTTTTACAAAGTATGAAAATATAGTTTTTGATTTATATTGTTCTAAAGTTCAATTATCTTTGCTATTAACCAATGTATTGCAAAGATAATACATTAAATTTTGGCTAAATTTTTGATTTTTTTTTCAACATTGAATCTACATGTTAAAAATATGAAAAGTGAAGATAATCTGTTTGAAAACAGATTTAAACAAGGAAATATATTCCAAAAAAGAGAAAGAGAGAGTGTTCAAATAAATATACTGTTTCAACTACATTTTGCTCGAAAATTTAATTAACAAGGTTTTCCTTCGGTAAAAGTACATGTAAAAAAAGGAAGATTTGGTATTAATCTCTCTTTTTTAATCCATTAAAACACAATTGTTCTCTAATAAAAGATGAGTTAAAAACACAGAATGTTTTTGTAAAAAAAAGTTATTTATGGAAATGGTGCCACTGTTGAATTTGCTGCCTCTGTTTTCTGTACTTTTGGCAGTAGTTTCCCAAAATTTAGTTATTGCTACTACAGTTTCACCCGTAGGCTTTCTTTCATTTTATGATATATTAAAATCCTTTTTTTAGGAATGTGATGGTTGTCAATCCCTACAACAAGGTACCTCTTATTCACCAGGCAACGTAATTGGTAAAGCAGAAATTAATGGAACAGAATGTACTCAGACGATTACGTGCAGTAGCTTTTCTGCTTTTTCCAGCTCCACCGAAATTACTATTAAAGTGAAACTTCTTAGTGGTCATGAGTATATTACTGCAAATTATGATCAATTTGGTGAAAATCGAATTGCAACAGCAACCTTAATTTTGAACTGCATAAATGGAAAATGGTATTTACCAGATAATAATGAAGTTAAAAATGTATATACTTGTCAAGGTAAAAATTTTGCAAAAACAGAACAAACTAAATTAAAAGTTTTAGCCATTTTGAGCAGCCCTATCACATCAATATTTCCAAGAACATCAACTACCAAGACACCATGGAGAATGTCCACAACAACACCGATGTATCCATTCACTTTTGCTACATCTTCTAGAAGCTTGTTCTTCACAGGTACAACTGTACCAAATACAATTCCAACAATCCCACCTTATTCTACAGTGTGCAATAAAGATGGATTTCAACAACTATCGGTTGTTGCTGATCCCAGAACAGCATATATGGGAACCTTTGGTGGATATTTTCAAACACGTGTTGCATGTCAACTACTATGTAAACAAAATTATCAAGAAAAATGTTTTGGATATATGTATGAACCACAAAAGCGTGGAACATGTACGATCTTTCAATATTCATTCAATTCAATCATTTATAATAGTACAAATTCGATAGCTTCTGTATATAAAAAATGCACTGCATCATCGGCTGTTTCAGGAAGTAAACAAAATCAATTTTTTACATATAAATTTTTTGAATGCCTAAACTTTGACCAACAGAACTTTAACCGAAAGGAAATATGACCGACAGGAAACTTTGGCCGATTCCGGATCTTTTGGCCGAAGGGAACTTTAACCGACAAAAATACGAAATTTGACAGGCAAAACCAAAAGCATATAAATATTGAAAATTCAAAAAATCAAGTGAAAAATTTTTTTCCCAGTTTAATAATCTGTCAATGATGAGTTACCTTACCCCTGTGAGTGCCCCAGAGCTGTCGTCGTCAAACTTATGTTAGAAAGATCAATGAGACAATCCTAAAAAACGAATTAAAACCCTGAGGAGGGACCTCAAGAACTCATAATTAAGAACATGCTTGCTTGGTGAAACTGATAAGTGGTTTTTTTTGACTGAGGAAACCTAGGAGCCCCCATGTTTGCTCGGGTTTCAGATAAAACCAATACCCTTAGCTATGTTTTTTACAGCTTTAAAATAGTTAATAAATCTTTTTAAAGCATACCTCATGGATCATACTAATTTTATTTTTAAATTTTCGATGAATTTGTATTTTTTTGGTTTAGTCGGTCAAATTTCCTATTTTTGTCGGTTACAGTTCCCTTCGGCAAAAATTCCCTGTCAGTCATATTTCTTTTCGGTCGAAGTTCTTTCGGTCAAATTAGAAGAATCCGAAAAATAACCGAAAAAATTGGCCTCAAACAGTCATTGCTCCCACGACTCACACAGAATACGCGTCTGCGGCTCTACCAACGGAGCTATTGGGGCACTGTCATTGGCTTTTTGAATTTTGAACACCTTGTAAAAGTTCAGAATACCAAATTTTTTTGTTTTAGATTGCTGCAATGCTATAATCCAAAACATGAAATCATCCCCATTTGTTATTGACGGAATCATGACTCGGACATATAGTGATAATAGATGTCGCTCTTCGGCTACAATTAGTTGTCGACCACCTAAAGTATCTGGATCTCGTTCAAAACTTTCTGCAACTATTGTTGTCAATGGCGAAAACTACATTAAAACTGGGGGTCGTGGTGAAACTATCGTAACTGGAGTAACTTGCTATAATGGAATTTGGCAAATAGCAGATCCGCCTTTAAATGTTACAACATTTGAATGCAAGTTAGGGGATCCTGTTTAAAATCCATAAATTAAAGGATGGCTATTCATATTCATGAAATCTGTTTATTGTCAATGTGTTGGTAATTGATAAATTTTGCAGATTTGAATAAGTGTCTTCTCATCTATTTTTTAATAATAATTTTTAAAATAAAGGGATTTTCTTTAAATATTTTAAAGATTCTATTTTTTGTTTTTCATTTTTTTGAAAGTTCTATTGCAGTTGTTCTATATTTTTAGTATAAAAAATGCAAAATTCTTTTTCCATTTTTGATTATTTTTGCTCTGACAAAAATTTCGATACTGCCACCTTTTTAAAAAAATGATTTAACAGTTTGATTTGTTTTGTCGTTTTTAGAGTAATAAAAAATATCTCCTTAATTTCCTGCTTCGAAATCGCATCTGAATTCTCCAATTTAAATATTCAAATGATGCGTGTTGTAAAAATGGATCACTGATTGCTTTTTCTTTTACTTTTTTTGTTTTAAAAAATTGTAGTTTCGTTGTTATAGTTTAATGCTTCCACAAAGAAAACCAACACATATTTTTTTTCGTTTAACATATAACACCTGATGTTTTATAAAAGTAATTCTTTAAATATTTAATTTTTAATCAAAATTGTAATCCATAGTTTTCTTAAAGACTGTAAAAGATTCATAAAAAATATTAATGAAAAACGAAGGTTTTAAAAAAAAAGTGCATCATCATGCAACATATCTTACTATAAAAGCAAATGGTTCTAATGCATTTTTATTGATGGATTCAGTATTTAGTTAATCGAAACTTATCTGCAATTTTTTGGATGTTTTTGACCAAGGTGCTGTCCAGATGTCACGTTACAAAGGAGGGAGGGGTAAATGTCCAAAACGCCTTTGATGTGCGGCAAAAAGTGTCTCTGATGAGGAGGGGTAAATCAGATTTTTGCGTCACGTGACATCTGGACAGCCCCCAAAACGTCTTTCGAAGACTTCATTGACACCCTAAATTTAAGCTCAAGAATTTTTATATACCTTTAAATTGAAATTATCCATATAAAGCGGTACAATAACCAAATTTTACGAAGAAAAGTCAAACCGTTTTCAAACTACAAAATTTTCGTTGCAATTATAAAGCTTTTTTATAAAAATTTACCGAATAAAAAATCGGTAAATTTTTGGATTCTTTTTTTCCCGCAGCAGCACAAAAACTTATTAATTCAAAAAGGCAATAATAATATGACTCAAAACGAGTGGTGTTTTGCTTGTTGTTGACTCTCCCTTTAAAGAGAGTGTCGACGTCAAGCAAAAAAAAATTTCAACCACAACAAGTATGTTTTGACACGAAAGAAAACACACAATGCATTTCCCATTGCTGAACGTCCGTCAAAAACTTGTCGACAATCAGGGAATTTTTTTTTGCTTGTCGTCGACACTCCCTTTAAAGTCACTTTTAAAATTATTTCTCTCTTTTATTTTGTCTTTGGTGAGAGCGTTTGGTAACATTCAAATTTTATAAATAAAAAGTATAAAACACAAAAAAACAACAAAAAAAATTAAAGATTGACAAAAATGCATTCAATTTTTAACAAATCACAAGATTTTTGAAGTTCTTTTTCAACACGACTTTTTTCATCAGAATTAAATTTGTCAGCAATATAAAGTCCAATTGAAGGTGGCTTTTCTCCAATTTCATTTTTAATTGCTCGAAGTTGTTCTTTAAGAATCATTGCCATAAAAAAGGAAGGAGATGCAGCTTTTTTCATTCCATCAAAATTTTCAAATTCAAGCAAAATAGGATTTTCAGAATCTTTTGTAATTTTAAAACCCCAATAATTATTGATTTCAATTTTATCGGATGGCATTGACATGATTTTTGTTAAATCTAAAAAATTAAAATAATTATACAGAAAACAACAATTTAAATATGAACTTACCGTATACCACTGAAGAAGTTCTTTCAAAATACACTTTCAAAGCATCATCAAAATATTTTGGTTTTTCTTCTTCAAAACTAATAATATTTTCTTTACCATAAAAATCTGAAAAATTCATTACACATTTTTTAACAAACTATGATTTAAAATACCATTCCATGATTCCATAAATTTGTATCCACCATTTTCTTTGCAAATACAAATAACAGAAAAATTATCAAGAAATCCAATGATCGGAATTTTAGTTTGAACATTTTCATCAAGCTTTTTTGGCATTTCCATAATTTTAGAAGAAATAAATAATTCTTGTTTGATTTTTGGAAAATTTTCACCGTCAATAGTAAAAGTAAATTTATTTCGATGGCATCTTTGTTCCATTAAAAATGTTTCAACTAATTTTGTAGCAGAAATTCTATTTTCATCGGTAAATAATTGCTAAAAAATGGTTAATATGTGTCGCCCCGAAAAAAATTATAATAAAACTTACGGCTTCTTTTCCATCAATTTTTGAAAGATAAACACTTTTTCGAAATGGTAAATATTCATTTCCATGTGGAGAATTAAGTGGAAAAAGTTTTGCCCCAAAATCTGTTGCCAAAACAAAATTTCTTGAACATGTTGGAGTAATATGCCATTTGATAAAACTTTTATCCAGCAACCATTTTGATGATTCTTCAATATATTTTTCATTTTGAAATGATATAAGTTGTTCAAAAACAAACAACTTCTTTGATTTCATTGCAATTCTTAAATATTTTAAATATGCATTTTTGGTAACATTATCCGACATGAGAATCATTTTCTTTGGATTTGAAGAGCCAATGATTTTATCACGAATAATTCTTGGATTTTCTTTGAGATCAACAGTAAAGTTTTTTTCATCAATCAATTTATATCCATTTTCTGTAAATTCATATTCATTAATTGCAACAGTATTTTCACGTGAAAAAGTGATGAGAACAGTTTCATTAAATTTTACAGTAATATTTGCCATAATCATACATAACATTGCCCCAGAAGCTTTGACGGAATAAAAATAATTTTGAATATTTAAAGAATTCAGTTTTGCTTTTGCAGCTTCACAAAATTCAATATTTGTCTTGAATCCAACTGGTTTATGATCAAAAACATTCATGATAACAGCTTTGACATTTTTGAATAATTTTGGAATATCTTCAATAAATTTCTTTGAATCTGTATAATTCAACCGATTTGATGGAGAAAAAATGGTTAATACATCATGCCCATAAACCAAAACAGCTTTGTCATTCTCGAAAGTAGAATAATCCATTTTGATTTAAAAGCAATAATAAATAAGGAATACTGAAAGAAAGAATAGAAAAAAAAATAGAATTTAAAAATAAAATAAAATAAAATTTTAAAAACGCGCAACATAAAAAAGGCGTACGCAAAAAATTTTTTTTAAAAGTAAGTTCGCGAACTTTTTTTTTGCGCACAATGAACGAACACAATACGCGCTTTTCCTTTTTATTCAGTTTAAATTTAAACTTTTTTTGTTGCGAAATGAGAAGAATAAGAGTGAGAGAGAGCAAAAAAGAGAAGGGAAATGTGATTCATTTTTATGGACAGTGAAACTTTGGCTAATTCAAAAATGCTTTGTTTGTCGTTAACGCTGGTGCAGCTGGTGCCGCAACATAATAATAAAAACATAAGAGAATGTTGATTTATCTTGGAATTGCCAGCCGTTAAAAATGAACCAAAATGTTAAAAAAGTGGTACATTTTAAGATTGTTAAGAGATTCCATATTTTGTTTTCAAAAAAAAATACTTGCGTGTTCAAAATTTTATATTGGATTTTTTTTAATCTGAAAAAATAATTTAACATTTAATTTTTTCATAATGCAAGAATTGTGGAATGTGTTGATTTATTTTATAAGCTTTTTAAATACCATAATGTTTTGTTTTGCACATAAAAAATTGAACCGTAAATTTTTTTTCTTTTTCATGAAGTGTCAAATTTAAGCTTTTCCTCTATTTTATTAAAGTTATAACAATCATGTTTTTTTCTTATTGATTTATATGTAATATTTAAAGTAGTTTTTTAAATTTTAATTTATTAAAACTTGTTATGATTAAATTGAAATGGATTGGAATTGGTTGAGTCAAGATTTTTGGAATTCTGGATTGGAGGTAAATCATTTTTGCTGGATTTTGAAATAACAGAAGCTGTGGTTGGAACAACACTATTTGTATATTGCTTTGACAAATAATTTTTTATAACAGTCCTTGGGAAACTTAAAGCTGATGAAATCATTTGTTTTACAGCATTCCGGAGAGATTTATTTAAAATAAAATAAATTACAGGTGTGTCACCTAAAAAAAACAATGGTGAATTTTGGTCTGGCATTATTAAAAAACAAACCATGTAAACAAATCCATGAAAAATGAGCCAAAATTTCGATGATAACAGGAAATTCCCAAAAAAGCATAAAAATGTGAAGTAATGGTGCTGCTAACATTTCGCCACAAATGCATACTGCTTGAATTGTCATCTAAAAATACAATTTGTATGAGAATCTGTTGATTTTATGGTATACAAAATTCAGATTAGATTAAAAAGATTACTGTAAAAAAATGGCATACCTGTTTTTGAGCTCTTGAAATTTTCGTTTTTATACACATTTTGGCTTGAACATTTGTTACAATTAATAATCCACCATAAAATATTATTAAAAATAAAATGATGAAAGAGTTATTCCAAGCAAAAAATGTTTGAAATGCTTTAAAATCAAACTGAAAATTCTTTTTTGCGATTAAACTTAAACACGATAAATTACCGTTGGATTATTTTCCATTCCTTCAATAAAATGATATGGATCATGATGCATTGCATAAATTTTTATATTAAAAATATGTGGAAGTTGAAAACCAACAAAACATTGATATAAAATTGGAACACACATCCATAAATATGTTTTAAAGCCTCCAAAGACATAGGCAGAAGCTTTTGGAAATCCCATTTCCAAGAATCGATTTAATCCCAAAATTACACAAAGGGTTGTAACACCATAAAATCCTCCTGACATCAATATTTGCATAAATTAATGAGATTTAAAATCAATAATCTTACCAACACCAATTGCACCAGTTAAATAATATAGCTTTGGATTATGACAAAAGTGTTCACCTTTTATTACTTGAATACCAGTAATAATGCCATTGCATGGAAGAACAATAATATCATAGATGGCCATTAAAAACATAAATTTATAGCATGAATGTTGAATAACATCTTTTTTGAGCATTGCAATCATAAATGGAAGATATGAAAGCTATAAAATGTGTTATCTGTGTGTAAATATAAAACAAAGCCTTGCAAAATTGCGAAACTTGAATGAATTCGAAAATTAATTATTTACTATAGTGTTTTACAGTGTATTACTTATCTCGTACTTTATTAATCTCGTTGAATGTAACTCTAAAAAGCGACATATTTTTTATATAACCTTGTAAGGATATTCTTGACTGTAAATTAACATAAAAAGTTTTTATCCAATAAATTTCCAAACACTCATACAGTATACCGAATGCTAATATGTATCAAAACACTAACCTCAAAAATAAGTCCAGTCAAAAAATAAATAAGTCCAAGAAAAAGGTTCGGCTTTCCCTCAGCATACCATTCTTCTTGAGTTTTTAATGAACAATTTTTTTCATAAAGATTATACCATTCTTTGTGATTAAATATGAACATCCAATAACCCATTATTTGCAGATTTTTGAGGTATATAAGCAACAAATCAAAATCAAATAACTACAAATTTTTTTTAAAGAATAAAATTAATAAAAAGTAGAAAAAAATGAATCTTATAATACAAAAAAGTTTTTGCAGCAAAAGAAATAAATAAATGATATTATTTTTTTTAATTAAGTGCACCTTTAATATTACTCAATTTAGATACGGAACACAAAAAATATGTTATTGCTTCTTCAAAAGATATAAGTGCATCATTGTTTCTCTCATTTTCTTTTAAAAAAATAAAAGATGTACTCATATCTTTGGAAATGAAAGGAATAAAAATAAAACATAGACGTTAAGGAAATGAGATTTAAAAGACATAAAGTTAAAAATAGAAAGAATGTTTTTATAATATCCTGGAAGAATAAAAAAAAGTGGGAAATGCGTTTCTATCGCTATGAGTAAATATTTTTATTATTCTATGATAACATTTTTTTATGCATCATCTCCTAAAATAACTGTTCATCATAAAAAAGTGCTAAAGGCTAAAAAATGTGAAAGTTCATAGCAAAATATTCTTTCAAACAGAGTTAAAATTTTGTAAAACTACCATATTTTTTTGCAAAACATTTTTAAACTGATTATTTTGAATATACTAATCTAACATTAGTTCAAAAGAAAACCATTTTTTTAAATGTTAAACTTCCAGCCAACGTTGAACACTAAAAAAAGTGTTTTCACAGAAAAAAATTGCCGACTTGGTTGAGATTCAATTTTCTGGGATGAAAGACACTTTTATGGTCTATAAATCAAAATTCATAACTGTAAATCACCTTTTTCTTTACGATTTCACGTCTGCACTTTTTTTGTGCAAATTTTGTGCTCGCCGTTTCACCTTAAAACATTTTATTCATGAACGTTTTTTCCATACTGTAACTATCACACCCAAAAATGTTTGGACTATCTAAAATTATTATTTTACCATAAAAATAGTTATTTTTTTAATTCTCATTTTTTTGTTTAAAATTTTATTTTAAAATAACAAATTAATATTTATTTTAAGTTTAAATAGATTATTACATTTTTATACGAAAACTGAAGAAATAAAAAAAGGCAGGTGCGTTTCTCACTTAATACAAAATTATAAGTTTTCTGTAATGGTTATTAAAGCGGAAGTAATATGTTTTTAATATTTATTCTTAAATTGGATTTGCCTATTTAATGTTTTTATTTATTCCTCGAATATTTAAACAGTTAAAAGATTCCGATAAAATTGTAACAAAATTTCGTAAAATGTGAAATTGCTTTAATTACTGTAAAATTTGAATACTGTAGATTAATGATGATGAGTTGTAAAAAGGTTTTGCGAAGGTAAAGTACTTTTTCTTCGTGAAAAAACATATGGATGTGACAAAACTGTTGAAGGAAGATCTGATGAATACTTACAAAAATAAAATTTTAAATATTCTTTTCGAGTTATTTTACTAAAATCAATTTAATATTTGATAATTTAAAATTAAAAAAGCTTTTTTTACCTTAAAATTAGAAATGAAATTGTTCCAGATAATGCAAAAATATCATTGCAAATTGGCATCAACGTTAAAAATAGAGCGGTAAGAGCAAGATTTTTAGGGAAGAAAACTTGTTGAAGTGAAAAAATCCATTGAAGTGATTGTCCTCCGAAGGTTATGAATGATACAACTAAAATAAAAATGTACTGTAACAGTGCATAAGGTCTCAACACGATTTGGCGAAATTTTAAAAAACAATAAAAAAGTTCACATCAAAGCCGTAACCAGGAATAGTTTTTGGAGGGGGCACTTTCGATTTCAGGGGGGGGGGCAC
>CABFKO010008350.1:0-12752 GCA_901766855.1 Panagrolaimus sp. ES5
AGTTGCGCAAATACCGTATCTCAATGCTTGAATATTTAATTTTTTTACCTGTTTCCCCAATTTTTTTTGTATACATACACTGAGAATAAAAAAAGTGACAAAACAGTGACGTTTTTAACCGGGATTAGGTAGTGATGCTACTTTTTCGTCACTCTTCGACAGTGACGCATCCGTGATGCATTCATCACTGAAACATAACCGTCACTGTGATGCTCCGGTGACGTTACAGTGACGATTTTCGTCTGCCACCGATAATTTTTTTTAAATTTTTACGGTGCGTTTTTTTGCTTGTGTTTTTTGTTTATTTTAATAAAAATAGTTATTTATTTGCGTTTTCCACACAAAGGTTTTTAATTTGTCGTAACAATTTATTTAAATCCAATTAAAATGTAGTACAATAATAGGTTATAAAAACAATAAAGAAATTTAACGAGTTGATTGAAATGCCAAAGATATATCTGGATTAGAGAAAATGGTGAAAGTTTCGTAAGTTTCTGCACCGCCTGCTGGTTGTGGTCGAATGTCTCTGCCGGTATATTGAAAGTTATTTCTTGTAAGAAGCTTGAAAATATAATCGTCAATTTTTTCTGAAGACAAGATTTGAAGTCGATATGGTTTATACGGAGCTCCAGCAATATCGGTAACATTTTTATTATGTTCAAATTGCTAAAAATTGAGTAATTTTTAATTTTATTGCTTAATAAATGAAAGCTTACTTGTGGTATCCATCGTAATTTACGTTCATCTGTTGTAAATCCTGTAGTTAATAATAAGAGTTCATTAATATTGTTGCAGCTTTTTAGAACTGCATTTAAATTAGCAGTAAAGTCAGAGAAGCATGTAGATCGACAATTGAAGCTAAACAATGAATTATTATTTTCAAAAAAGCTGTTATTAATGATTACCAAAGTTTTTGTAGAGTTTTCATTGCAGGATTTGAAAGAATGGAATCAATTGAAAAGGAACCGTTGACAGTATAATTCAACATAGTTATTCCATTAATTGTATTTGGAAGATTTTGTAAAAAGCCGTAAAGTTCTTCAGCATTGTAGTGACCTTCGATAACGATCTAAAAATTGTTATTTAATGATGTTATGAGTATCAAAAATGAACATACTTCTTTGCCATATGACCAAAAAGTTGGAGATTTGATGATTGATGTTAAAGAATGAAGCAAAGAATTGATTGGCATTTTTCTTTGTCGAAATGTAGATTGAATTTTGACAACAGGAGCAGCAGCAACATTCTGAAGGATATTTTGAATTTGTAGTACGTCGGTTGCCAATGGCAACGTAAATTTGTGTCCATCAACAAAGTGGAGTGATAATGTTGTTTCTTTCATTAAAAGAAATTTTACAAGTGGCTTTTGAGACAAACAAAAACGATCATCGACGTCAATTACTGCAGCATCTGTCGTATTTATTGCTGAAGCAGTTGCAGTAACTGATGGAAAAACAAAGTTTATGGTGGAAGAAGATGATGTTTTAGTAAAAACTGCGAATCCATTGGTGTTACCATAGTACAATGTTGAGTTTCCCATATTGGTAAAAAGTAATGTAGAAAGCGTTGAAACAATATCTGTAGAAGCTGGAGAATCAGTAATAATATTAAGGACTTCAAAATTGGACGATCTGGTAAAGATTGTCTAAAAATTACGTCAATTACAATTAAGAAAAAGATTAAAAATACCGAAACAATGTGGACCAATTCATCGCCACTTGGTACATCTGATGTGTGTACTGTAATACGTTTGAATTGACGATTTTGACACGTTAATAAATATAAATTATAAAGCAATGAAGATTTTGTCGCGGTAAATCTAAAAACTAATTTGAATAAAGTTAAAGGTAAAGGTATAAAAGCTTACGAAAAGTCGTAGATAAATTTCGGAAAGGCAGAAACAACCTTAAGAAAAAAATTATCATTGGGTGTTGCTACTTCGACAACATTGAAATGAATAACCTTGTCAAAGTTTTCGATTATTTTAATAAATGTTCTGGGACGGAAATTGCCTTTTAATGTAAGCTGAAAAACAATTTATATTGAAGAAGTAGTGGCAATTTGTTACCTCTCTACAACTGGTTGTATGTGTAATATCACTGTAATAGAAGAAATGGTCGGAAGCTTTGGATTTATAAGAAACAATAGCAACAGCTGTTGAATATCTGCAGTCCATTCCAAATGTGAAGTAATCATCTCTAGGAATCGAAACTTCGTAAGGTTCAGAATCATATTGTCGAAGAACATTTCTTTTATGAATTACAATTTTTGATACTTTTGTTTTTTCATATCTTTCTGTAGATGCAATAGTATATGCATCAAGTGGGTCGCCGTCAGGTTCACAGATTTTGTCGAATTCTGTTGTTGTATTACGGTTTTCGTATAACTGTGGAAGTTCGTGCTTAAAAATATAAATTTAGATTTTAAGATTAATTAGGAAAGTAGAATACCTTAATACTGCAATACATAGAAGAAGAATGTTGTGCTTCAGAAGTTGTCGGCGGTGAATCTAATCTGCGTTGTTTTCGTGGAGGTCCACTTTCTGTAGGAGTATTTGATGATGAAGTAGTCGTAGACGATGATGAACGTCGATGACGTATTCCATGAACTTTGTTGTCACTTAGATTTTTAGAAGGATTCAAATGATTGCAAGTTGAAGAGGTTGTGGGAGTTGGCAGTCGTAACAATTCATTGTTTTCGAGTGCAAAATGAGGTTCGTCAGAAAGTGACATCTTCAAAAACGAATGTAAACAAAGAAGTGAAATAATTAACAAAGATATCGTCAACGTATGTAACGTAAAGAAACTACAAAAGAGAAACAACAAAATGTCGAAAAAATTTATTGACAGTAATTAAAAAAAATTCGTATTAAAAAAAATTGTAGCAGACGTAAATAATAAAATTAATTGCGTGCTTGAAAAGCTAGAGTGATGTATGGCGGATCTTTTTGATTAAATGTTTCGTAATGTTCGTAATCTTCTGAGCCACGAGGTAATCGTGTTCTGCCAGCATATTCAAAACCATAACATTGCACATATTTAAAAATTTGGTCATCAATTTTTTCTGTAGATAATATCGTAGTTCTTGGCAGTTCCGTTTTTTTCATCATGATCGTAAGGCGCTGAAAAATATTAAACAGTTAATACATGAACATAATTTTTTAATCATTACCTCAATAATCCAGGTTAAACTGCGTTGATCAGGAACAAAGCCTGTTGTGAGTAGAAAAAGCTCTTGCAAATAACATGTGCTACTTACAAGTGCAACAAGATTAGAATTGAAGTCGGAATATGTTGTCGCACGGCAATTGAAGCTAAAAATGTGCTACTTTAAAAATAAATATATTAAACTACTCGTTACAATAATTTTTTTAAAAAACCCGCTGTAGGATTCGTAAGCACAGAATCGATAGAAAAATCGCCATCAACAGTGAATGTAGTCATTGTGATTCCATCAATTTTACTTGGAAGAAGCTGTAGAAGATTGTGAAGTACTGTAGCATTATAATGGCCTTCAATAATAATCTGGAAAATATTATATTATTATGTTTATAAACATATATGGATGTTGTTCGAAAATACCTGTTTTCCATGCTCCCAAAAGCTTTCAGTCTTCATCGATGTCGAAAATGAAGCAGACAAAAAGTGATCTGACATTTTTGATGGTCGGAATGATGAATGGATTTTAAAGACAGGCGAGGCAGCGACATTCTTTAAAATGCTATCAAGCTGTTCAAAAGAGGGGTCGTCGTCGAATGATATTGTAAATGTATGTCCATCTGTGAAGAGAAAATTACATCTGGTTTCCCCGAAAGAAAGAAGTTTAAGCATAGGTTTCGGATAACTATAAAAATGACCATTGAAATTATCTGCTGCAGTGCCTTGTGTTGGAAGCCATATTTCGTCGCCGGGATTTGTAGAGCTTTTCTTAAACTTCGAAGTAGATGTAAATATATTAATCATTTGACTTAAAAAACTTACGGTAATGGTGTCGGATGATGTAGTCTGTTCTTGTTGTGATGCAGGAGAACTTTCAATAGATAAACAATGTGCATTGGTTGAACTGAGAAGTTTATTGTCATCATTACCTTCTTGTTGTTGTTCTTGTTGCTATAATGTTTGCGTTTTTACAATTAATGTTTATAAGATATGCTTACATCGGAAGTAGTTGCAGAACTGGGTTGAGGAGATGAAGTATTATTTCTTTCCGCATTTGAAGTAGATGAAGACAAAGAAATGTTTTTTGTCAGGTTTAAAATCTAAAGATGCAACAGCTATTACTGTAATAATCGATGTTCATAAATACTTACCGTATTTATTGTAGCATTAGCATCATCCCAAGAAGGTTTTTGATTGTTGAACGACATCTAAAAATTAGTTTTATGTACCTTGCATAATACCAATAAAAAAATCAATTAAAATATATATATTGGAGAGGTAACCAAATGAAAATATAACGATAACAATTGAAAAATGTCGAAAAAATTTATTGGAGCAAATTATCGAAAAACAAAATTAACTTGTAGTACAAAATGTAAAAGTGAGGCAAATGCCTTTATCGGATTTTCTAAAGACGACCAAAGGTTTGCAGTCACCAAAATGAGATGAAACAGTTGTTCCTTCGTATTGAAATCCTGTAGAGACAAGTGTTGCAACAATGTCAACGGAAGGTGGACATTTGATTACAATGTTGAAAACTTTAAAGCATGTAAGTTTGTCCAAGATAGTCTGAAAAGCTAACGGTTTATTTTTTATGTAGCAAAATCAGTACCTGAAGAATTTTTTGAAAATCGGAAAGTGTGTAACAGCCAGCGGTGTAAACGGTTATTCGTTCAATATGATGATTGCTGCTTGATAATTCTAATAAACTTTCAATATCGGACAACATATTGCAGTCATTAAAAATTGTAGCATTTAACCTGGAAAATTTACCGTTCATTAACTGTTGTTTTGAATTTAACATTACTTACGAAAGGTCATACAAAACTTTTGGAAGCATAGGAATAAGTTGGTTGAAGTAAAATGTAGAAAGAGAAAGTTTCAGATTGCTGAGATCCATATAGTCCACATATTGAAACATTTGTAGCATTTTTGCCAATGCAGGTGTCGAAAGAAATCCTTTGATAGTCACCTAAAGATCAAAAATTTTTAACTGCAATATAAAGAATAAAGCTTACAAGTTTACATTGATAAATTTCTACTTCAGATTTCACAAGGTCTTCGCAAAAGCGTTCAGCAGTCGAACTATCACTTGATGAAACAACAACAGACGTTGACCACGTACATAATCGGAAAAACTTTCGAAAATCAGAAGTTGTTATTGTAGTTACAGTAGTAATGTGATCATATTTCGCCGTAGCTTTGTCTATATTAATTGAAATCTCGGATACTGCAATATCTGCTGCAGGAATACCAAATGCTTGCATGCTTCGTATAATACCAGTTGGGGATTTTGCTTCTTTCTTGAAAGCTTTAGTGGTTCCTGTGTTTTTGTATGAAGAAGATTTCTTTTTCTAAAATGCAGTTTTATATTTTATGATTAAAAAAATATAATAATAACTTACAGCAACGCTATGTATAAAAAATGTAGATGTCGGAGAATCATTTTTCGTCGAAAAACTAAATGTCTTCGATGAAGCGGTTGTAATTGATAAATCATGTTGTATATTATTAGATGAGATGGCAGATTCCGCTGGAGCATGCTCAACACTGGCAATGGATAACATGTCTGAATTTCTTTCTGAAGGTTGTCGTAAAGTAGAAGCAGCTGCCGATGAAGTCATCGATGAGGTTTGGGACATAGCATGCAGCGCAGTAGCGCATATTTGTAAAGCTTTTAAAGCTTCTGCAGAACCCATGTATATATAGATCTTAATTAAAATATAGTTTGTATTTCATTAAAAAGGAGAAGTTATTTAACATATGTAAATTTAACATATTATTAGCATAAAAAAACAGTCGACATGGTTTACAACTTATTTATTTAACATGTAAAAAAAATATATTAGTCACAGAAGCAAATTGTAAGAGTACACGTGTGCCAAGATTTCGTAAACGATGAAGAAATTTCTTTTTCGTAAATAGGAAATTGTATCGGAACTTGTTGTTGAAATTGTAAAGCATTTTGAAGAAGGTCGTAAACATCTTTGAACAGAGGTGCTGTTGATACCATAGTGACCACTACATTTTTAGTAATGTTATTAGAGAAATCCTAAAACGTTAAAAATGATGTCTTTATTTATGGTAATGCTTACCAAGATTATTCTTTTTAAAAGCGATGGACAGCAAATACCTTTAGAGATTACGGTAAAATGTGAAGTATTTTGAAGTCTTCCAGGGTCATTGATGCATTGAACTAAGTCTATGAAGCAGTCGTAGAATGTTGAGTTCTTTAAACAGCGTGAGTCAATCCTTAATTTAAATGAGTAAAATTGAAAAATGGTTCAAAATTTTACTTACGTAACATCAGTACAAGTAAATGGTAATCCATATAAGATTGCTGAAATGTTTTCCATTGGTGATGTAGAAAATCCATAAAAAGCACAATGTTTGGCATTTTTACAGTTATAAATGAGTTGTCGGAGATCACTTGAATGGAACAGACCTCTGCAGATAATCTAAAATGTTTCATGTAACGCAAACGAAAAACTTAAATTATCTTACTGTTGTAACATTTGCTGTGGAAACCTTAATATCTGGACAAGCATTTAAAAAAGCCTTAAAAGCTTCAGCATCGTAGCTATTTATACTGAAATGACTTCCAAAACCATAAGTCGTAAACCATTTTTTTGAATTGTCGGCGTGTACAAATGTTGATTGAGAGCAGGTTCTGTTGTCACCATGCTTATTTACAGTAATCCCATGAATTGGTGAAGGAAAAAGATGAACAGATATTTTCCGTGGTGCATTACTGTAGCTCTGGTATGTTGGGTTTGTCGGTCGTCGCCAGCTTTCGCTTCTCGGATTTGTTAAGAACATATTGTTGTGCATGTTGCCTAAAAAAACAATTTTATAGCGAAAATTAAAAAGACGAAAACTGTTAAAAAATATAAAAACCTTTAGTTTTTTTGACAATAAAAATTTCAAAACAGTGTTAGAAATTTTACTCAAAGTTCTTTTTTTTTCGTTATAAGAAAACTCACTGTAAACTGTAGAAACATAAAGTAATCATCTTTTCTGCATAAAGTGTATAAACATCAAGAATTTTGTCGGAAAGAGATTGAAGAATTAAACCTCCATTCATCATGCCCTGGTATGCAAATTTTTTTGAATGCAGAATGTCATGCCAATCCGAGCTGCAGACTTCTGTTGTAATAATTTGACAGTGAGAAGGAATTGACATAAGTTTATAAAGTTTCTAAAATTCAAAATGAAGCGTACTTTCTATATGTGATAACATACCTGAAGAAAGGTCTGAAAGCCTTGGACTGTTCTCGGAAAAGTAGTAACCACTAACAATAAAGTTGAAAGAGTGCCTATAGGCAAAAGGAAATTCAGCTTGTCAACATTGGCAACACAGTCGCTATCGTTGCTTATCCGTGAATCATACCTAAGTCAAAATAAAATTTATAATTTTTCAGTTGTTTGAAATTCTAAAAACTTACCTCAGACCAGTTAAGTTGTTGCAATTTTTTGGAGGAAGTTCGAGCTTGTAATTCCAGGTCGTCAATGTAGTAATGTCTAAAGTCGAAATTCTGTGTAGGCATTTTACCATTACGGGCAATGTAATGTCGGTCCATGTTCCGATAATTGTAACCTAAAATAGTAATTGAAGGCGGAACTAAAAATTATCAGTTTCACAAACCTCAAAGCATTTGTCGTAAAATACTTTTCCAAGAGAAGAAACACATCGTAATAAATACATATAGCCTTTAGTTGAAACTTTGGAATTTACTGTAAATGTAGGGCCAGCTTTTAATTTCATCAAATAAGTTACACTTTTTTCTTTTTTGAGAGAAAAACAAGATTCATTATTGAAGATAAAAAGGCAATGGTCGTCATAAATTTGAAGCTCTTTTAGCAATGATGATGCAGCATCTGGTAATATACATTTTTCGGGAGGCAACATTTCAGATTTGGTTTGAAGATCACTCATGAAGTTGTACTTATCCTAAAACATAAAATGATAATAAAAGAAATCGTTAACCATAAAACTGACATCGTAATTATACTGCGAATCATATAAATTTGAATCAACGGCGGCATTTGCAGCTGATTCCCAATCAAGAATACGTGAAACATCAGTAAATTCAGCTGCCGGTTTTTTTTGAGGCTCATGTTCTTCAGAAGCTGTAGATTCGTGAGAGATATCGGGTGTTGAATTAGAAAGTGGTGTTCCAAAAAAACCACAGTCGTAAAAAAATGGCTTCATCTAAAATAAGGTTTTAGATATTTTGAAATTTTTGCGGTTGCTTACTGCAGTTGTAAGTTTGTCTAATAATTGTTGCTTTTCTTCTGAAGGATTAACACTAATTACATCTGAAGTAATCGTCTAAAATGCGGACATTTGTAAATTTTATATGTCCGAAAATAAGTTTACCGTATTTAGAGGATCATCTTTTTTGTGGTTAATGTTGGAAGACATTTCTGAAAAAACAAGTGTTAGGTATTTAAGAGTACATGTCGCGAACAAGAAAAAAAAGAAGAAGTAAATGTGGTCGAAAACCAGTGTTAGAAAGTGAGCTGTGTTAAAAAGGAATGTCGTAAAAATAATTTATTGTAAAAAAAAAAGAACAAAAATATATATTAAATTATTTTTGCAGTTTTATTGAAATAACTGTAGAAAAACATTTGATCAGCTTTTATAATTCTCGTTGTAGACATCCAATCGTAATCAAAACGTCATCTTCGAGAATGACATTGAATAAATCGTAAGTTTTTAAATAAAAAGGTTCAAATGCAGATTGAGAAGTTCCAGTACCAACGTAATCGTAATAAAAAGACAGCAACAAGTCGTAAATAATATCATCGATAGGTTCTTCGGTAAGAATTGTAGCATTTCCATTTTTAGTCATAATTTTTTGAAGAATCTAAAACTTTTTAGTGTAAAATATTTATTTTGTTGAAATGAAATGGGAACTTACTCTTTGCATTTGTAAAAAAAAAGAATATGATGCAGGAAATCCTGTAACATTAAGGAAAAGACTCTTTAATGTATGATTATTGAAATGTTCGAGAAATTTGACATTATTAAAGAAATCTGTATTATCAGTAACACGACAGTCGTAACTAAGAAAACGTATTTATTTAAACAATAAACTATGTAAAACATACTTAAATTGTTGAAGATTTGTCGTATTAGAACCAAGAGACCATCGCATACGGTACGCTTTAATTACAGTGAATTGTCGCATCATAAATGATTTGAGAGAAGTCGGAAAAGTGTTAATAATTCTTGTCAAAACAGGTCCTTGCCAGTATGAACCATCAATCGTAACCTGCATTTGATGTCGATTTAATATAATACAATATCAAAAAGAACAAACCTTTGAGCAGTACTGCCAAAAACGATCAGTCATGCATCCAATAGCACCGTCGAAAATACCAACTAACATTTGTTTATTGTTGCCTGGAGATATTGAAAAGCATGAAGTTATTGATAATGTAGGTGCAGCAGAGGAGGCTTCCATTATTATTGGAAGAGATGAGTAATCAACTTTTGTATGAACTCCATTTTCGTAATCAATTAGAACATAATTTGGATAAATTCGGATATGACGAATTAAAAAAACAGTTGCAGCATTAATTCCCTGTTTCGTAGAAGCATGTGCAGGTCGAAAGATTTCAGCAGAATAGTTTTGTTTTTCCTGAAAAATAATATTCATAGTTAAAAAGTGGTTTCAAATTTAGTAGTAGCTTACTGTAGGCTCTGAAGTTTTGGTGTTAGAGACTTGTAGATGCATGTTATCAGATTCATTTGGACCTTCTGTAGCTAATGCACTTTCGACTGGTTGAACAACATTAGTTTCTGGTGTTGGAACTTGTGAAGAAGCAATTTTGATTGCAGTAAATGAAGTTGATGTAACAGGTCGTTTGACTTTTTTATCAGATACTGTAGGATGCGTATTTTGTTTTTTGGGCTGTTGAGGTTTTTTTGTAGCAGCGGTTACAGCTTCAGGTGTACTAGGTGAGACTTCATTAACAAGTTTTTGAATAGCTGCAAGAGTCTCTGTAGCAGCTTTTTCTGCAGCAGGATCAGTTGTAGTCATCCATTTGTCAATAAGATCTGGAAGAGGGGCATCAATCGGCAGCTGGAATGTTTGAACAATGGTGCCATCCTTTTCTTTGACCCAGAATCCGCAGTCGCCATAAAATTGTGGAAGCTGAAAGTATTACGTTAAGATAGTGATGAGCTAAAAAAACACTTACATATTGTCGTAATAGTCGAATAATTTCATGTACTGCTTTGACAGTTGAATTTGTCATCTTGAAGTTAGCAATAGATATCTAAACAAGAGTTTTTAATGTAAAAAAAAGTATTTGAATGATAAAAATTAAAGGTATAGTTAGGCCAAAGAAAGCCATTTTTAAATAATATATTAGCAAAAAAATATAAAAGTTAGTCGTAATCATTTATTAAGCATGAACAAAAAATTTTAAACAGATTCGGAAAAATAGAAAAATGAAGCATGTTCATTTTCTTCAAGACAAAGGCTTGTGGAAATCTTTATTCCACTTTCTGTCATATTCATCGGAGATCCTAAGACATAGCCATAAATTTCTGTAAGTTTGTCGTAAATTGGTTTGTAAAGCGGAGCAGTTGTAAAAACACTGATAGAGTCATTATTCTTAAGATAGTAGATATGATTCTGAAAAATGGACAAATATATGTAAAAAACACGAAAAAAAAAATACCGTAATTAAGCGTTCTAATGCTGCCGGTTCACACATGCCTTTTGTAAATAAATAAAATGATGTTGGATGAATTGTAGATTGTTTTAACCATTCGAGAGCAGTTACACAATCATCGTAATAGTTTGAAGAAGCGAAAGATGTAGAATGTACCCTAAAAATGGAGGTACTATATTCATAGACGAAAATTAGGAATAAGCTTTAACGAACGTAATCATATTTGCCTGTTGAACATTACCCAACCAATCACAAAGTTTATAATCTGGAGCATCAATTCGGACATCAATAAGTTTGACTGTTACTGCACTTTGAGTTGTAGCTGTAGTTAAAATGGAAAGACTTCTGATGTTGAATTTTCCTTTCAAAGTGACCTAAAAAAGTAACTGATTTTGATATTTTGATAGGAAAAAATATACCAAAAAATTACCGATCGTAAACTGCTGAACCAAAGTTTTAAATTAGAACTAGCGTCACAAAAGCTTTCACAAAAGTTATCATCTTCGGAATCAACCATAAAAGTAAAATCTGGTTCAAGATCGTTGAAAAAGGATTGAAGATTTTTGATGTCGTAGATCTTTGAAAGGGGTGAGTCGTCGAGTGTTGCAGTTAAAGATGATTTTCCAATCAAAATTGCAGTAACTTTTGAAACAGCTTTGCAGATACCAAATTTTTGAGCTCTTTTTGGTGGATTTTTATTAGCTTGATTGAATATTGTTGTTTCATTGGAATTAAGATGAAGCTGATAATTGTAGTCTGTCTAAAAAATAACGTTTTCGAATGTTACAATTACAAAAAAGCTTACGGTATTTTCATGAGCCATTTTCACATTTGATGTCGTCGAAGAATGTCGGGTATTACGAGAAGCTGGACGAATGTTTTCTTGATCGTCGTAAGGTTCATTTGTAGCAACAGTAGAGGCTGAACGAAGTCTTTGAATTGGAGTGACGCCACCCGATGCAGATGTAGGAGGAAGAGCAGGAATCTTATTTGAACTTTCAGCTGGAAATCCTGGTGGAGGTGAAGAAGTTGTTGGAAAAGGGTACGGAAGAAAACTTCTAGATGAAGCAAATTGGTTTGAATTTTGATATGGACGACATTGGTGATTGAAATGTCCGGATTCAGCAAAAGGTTGACTTGCTGCAGCTTGATGTTGAGATGTTGCAAAAGTTCGAGTCGGAATGTAAGATGAATCGAGAGGTTGTGAAGGATATTGAGATGCAGCAAATGGTTGTGAAGGATATTGAGCTGCAGCATGAGGTTCTGAAGGATATTGAGTCGAATGATAAGATTGTGAAGGATATTTAGCTGCACCATGAGGTTCTGAAGGATATTGAGGTGGACCATGAGGTTGTGAAGGATATTGAGTCGAATGATAAGATTGTGAAGGATATTGAGGTGGAAGATAACGTTGTTGAGAAGCAAAAGTAGGTGGCACATTTTCGTAACTCGTAACTGAAGCGATTCTTTTATCCTGTTCGATTCGTGCAATTTCTGCAGCAATTTCTTCGTCCGTCATTTGATTGTACTTCTCCATGTTTGTTTATCTAAAAAATAAATACGTTATTTGCAGACAAAAAAACGCAAAAAATTAAATTGAAAGGTAATTTTAAATACAAAGAGTTAAAAAGCACGCTACACGCAGTTAAAAAAATGAAGGAATAAAGTTGAAAAGAGAGAACTTTTTTTATGTTTATAATTTTTGAGCGCTAACGAATAAAATTTACATTAGTAACATATTCGTTGCAAGAACAATTCGTAATAAAAAAATGTTCGAATGTGTTAACACGAAATTTTATTTGCATTATTATAATAAATTATAATTCGGGTTGAATTTAAAATATAAATTAAAATATTCTAAATATAATATTAGTTTCTCTTGCTATTTTAAAATCGAATTCTAAA
>CABFKO010008460.1:0-12693 GCA_901766855.1 Panagrolaimus sp. ES5
TTCAGTCAAATTTTTTGATCCTCTTTGATCCAATTAGCAATTATGCCTATAAGATGCAATTCGGGCAAAATTGGTTTGTTCAATTTTGAGAATGTGTTTGTTAAATATTGCAACAATAAAATTTGTGCCATTTGAAGATATCATTAAAGAACTTCCAAATGTCGCAGAATTAACATGGTAAATTTTAAAAAACTTTTTTGTATTAAAATCTTTTCTTTCAGCAGCTACAACAATAATTTTGAGTATCATTTTACCAGAAATTCAGCTAAAAATATGCTACAGTTACCAATTTTTAAAAACCTTATTAGTGTAAAAATTAATGATTTACCAGACTGTTTGAATATTGTTGGTTTTTGTGAATTTTTAAAAGTTGGTTTCTTATATAATTTATATCATACATATTATTAAATCCTGAAGGGTTCAATAATATTTATGAATTAAATGAAATGAAAGCCAAAAACAATTTACAATAAACATTAAAAATATTTTTATCATATTTTTAGAAACATGACGCAAACTACTGTATCCGCTTTTTGTCAAAATTATCTAAAGAAAATTTTAAAACAAATTTGGACAACAAAAAGTTGGTAATTTTTTGATTTCGTTTTGCTTATCTTTTATGTTTTACTTAAAAAATGGGGTATTGTACGATTTACAGCCAAGCAAATGCAGACTGTCACTAAAACACGGCCCGGCCCGAAAAGAAATTTTTAAAAATTTTTGGTTTTACCCTACTAAACATATGTAAAAGTATAAAAAACAAAAATTTTGCATACGGTGAACACCTGCCGCCAACAGGAAGAAAGAAAAAAAGGACCGCAAAATGTGACTTTATATTTTTTTCTTTTATGTTTTAAAAAGTCAAAGATTTAAAAAAAAATGTTTAAACATTTCAAGGCCGTACCCAGGAATAATTTTTGGAGGGGGCACTTTCGATTTCAGGGGGGCACGCCTTTGATCTTTCGCCGCCTGCGGTAAAACATCAAAGGAATTTGCCAATTCTGGAGGGGGCACCGGCATCGAATGCTCCCCCCTCGGTACGGCCTTGAAACATTTAAATATTTATTCTTTTTCCACACAAATCTAACAGTCTTTGATAAAACTGAATATTCCATAAAAAATTAATTAACGAAATTTTCACATTTTTTTCAAAGAATTCGAAAGCACTGTTTATAATTTGTTTAGTGAAGAAATACTAATTACACTAGAATTGACAAAATTTTTCTTTAAATTTTATTCCAAAAAACAATATCTTTTGTTATACCTATCTCGAGTAAATAAAATCAAGTTTTTTAATTTAATAATATTTATGTGAGATAATGCTTCTTTATTAACTTTATTTTCACTGTGAGTATGAATGCAATGAAAATGCAATAAATGTTTTTTAAATAAACAACAAAAACAAAAACTCTTGAAACAAAAAATTTAATAAAATATTAAGAAAAGTCATTTTTTGTTGTTCTTTAAAAAAGAGTTGCTGAATTTTTTTTTGCAGTGAAATGGTTTTTTTAGTTATTCAAAATGTAATATATATGTGTGTGCCCTTTCAATCGCCATAAAAAACATCAACACATCCCCATTTTTTGTTTTAAAAAAAAAATTGTCCGCAATTTCTGATTTCATCACAGACAAAAAATTAAGATGTGTTGATTTTTTTCAAAGGACTTTTTCTGCGACATATGTTTACTTTTTTTTGTATATTTAAGCTTTATTTTTTACAATTGGATTTTATAGCATTAAGAAAAGCAAAAATAGTAAGAATATTTCATTTCAATAAATCTTTTACACATTAAAATATCAAATTCTGATGCCTCACGCTAATAATTGATCGGGTGGAAAACTTTCAATAAAATTTGTAATAATTTTTAAAAATATATGTACTCCAACAAAATATAAAAACAGTTTCATATGTTTTTAAATCTATTCAAACCCTACGAAAAACTATTACTTTTTTTTATTTTTCATTAGCAGTTTTTAAACAAAGGAAATGTTATGATTACAAATTTTAGCAAACGTACATTTAATATTTTTTTATTGTTTCATTTTTAAGTTTTTCTTAAAAAATCGACGTTTATTCATTTTTGGTTTTTGAAATTAAAACGATATATAAGAAAAGCCCTGTAAAAATTATTACTTCTGTTTTTTTCATTGTTGCTGAAACAATCGTTAAAAATGAAATATTTTATTTTAACGCTTTTATTATTATTATTTGTGTCTTTCGAAGTCGCATTTGGTGACGATCAAAATTGCACTGATCAAAATATTGAAGTTAGTTTTATCTTTATAAAAAATATTTTCAAATCTTTTTAAAGTTACTTTCATCATTTTTAGCAAATTAAATGATGCTATCAAAATGTTTATGGAACAATTTCACCAGGTTTGCTTGTCACATTGCTTCAACCTTTGATGTTAGCAAATGCAACAAAAACTTCTTGGACGCCATATTGTGAAGAAAAACAAAAATTAAACGATTGCATCGGAAAAGATCTCATTCAAATTTGTTACAGCATAGAAAATATTAAAAAACTACCATTTTCTACAGTTGATTCTAGTGCCAAATTTATTATTGCTGATTTTCTTCAACTTGATCATATTTGTGATAATCTTTTTAAATGCAAGTTTTCAAATATCATTAAAATTAATTAAAGCGAAATTGATATTTCAGTTTCCGATGCTGAATACAGTTGTTTTATTTCTGAAGTTGAAACAGCTAAAAAAGTTTGTCCTTCTGTTCCTATAATTGCTTCTTGTGAAACATTGAATGATTTTTTGAAATGTCATGTCGAAAATGCTTATAAAGAATGTGGAAAAATTGTTGGTTGTTTTCAACGAAAAAATTCTGCCTTATTTCGTTGTTACGGTAATATTTTGTGTGATGCATGTGATGGAATCAGTTCAACCAACAATCAAATTGATGGTTTATGTGATAATGATGAAAGCGTTGAAGGAAATGTTGATAAAAATGGAACAGTATTGTTTGTATAATAAATTTTAAATTTATGTTTTTAAATGAATGTTGAAATTTCAAATTTAATTCCGGAAAATAAATCCATGATAAGTGTAATTTTAAATATTAGAGTATCCAAAATAAACTGGTTATCTTTAATTTATTGTCTATCATTTTATGCAATTGTGGATAAAAAAGTCAAACAAAAGTTGCAGAAAACTCTTTCTTAAGAACCCTTTATCTCAAAATTCGTTTTTACCGAACACAAACAAAGCTCGTGTCTTTTTTATAATTGAAATGTAGCCGAAACAAAAAAAAATTTGATTTTTAATGTTTTTTTAACTTTTTTTGTTGTTAAAACAACATAACTTTATTTGCAAAAAAAATGTTATGTTGTTGTTCACATTAATTGTGATTCATCTAATTTCCGTAAAGAATAAGAATATTAAAGTTTTACTGAAGTTAACAAAATGTTTAAAATTTAATTTTTAGATCATATTTTTTTGGCTCTACAACGATTTGTTCTATTCTTTCAAAACATAGGTCTTTCTTTTCTTAGTCTCTAGACAAAAACAAACACATATCTTTTTTTCCTTTCGGGCAAAAATCATTTGCGCAATCTCCGTTTTCCAAACTTTTATTCAAAGATAGCTCTTTATTTTTTCCGTATCATAAAACTGCATTTTTTAAGATTTTAATATTTTAATGTTGTAAAAAAATTTTTTATTAAATTTCTTTGTCCGCAGTTGTCATTGTATTCCCGCCCCAACAAACATCGCCGCCGCCGGTTCAACCAACAATCAAATTGAAAAACCTTTTTTTTTTATGTTTTCAAGAATATTTCAGAGTATAAAGTTTCATTTCTATAGTACAATTGTTAAGAATTCAACTAAAAGAATTTTAAAGAAATCAATATTTTTCAAAATGCAGCTAACAAAGTATCAGTAATAAAAGATTTTAATTTATACTAAATATAACCTAAAAAACATTGAATAATTTCTTTACAATAACACACCATTGAAAATAATAAATGAAATTAGTTTAAATTTTACGAAAGCAGACATTTTGCTTATTATTTTTTTCTACACTAGTTTTTATGATTCATTTCATTTCCACAAACGTTATGTCTGACATTAAATGTTTTTCTATTAATGTTTAGTTTTTTACTGTTGAATCATTTTTTTCTCTTTAAATTAAAATTATATAAAAGAATGGTTTTGAGACAAAATTAATTGTTTTGTATCTGTTTTTTTCGTTGCTACAAAATATCTTGTTAAAATGAAATATCTTGTTTCAATGCTTATATTATTATTATTTGTGATTTTCGAAGGCGCATTTGGTGATAATGCAACAAATTGCACTGATAAAAATATTGAAGTTAGTTTTATCTTTTCATTTCATATCAAAGCTCGCTCGCATCAAAGCAACAAATCTTAGCATTTTTTAGCAAATAACAACATGCTATCAAAATGTTATGGGAGATAGTACACCAGCTTTAGTTTTTGAATTAGAGGGACCTTTTGCTCAAAGCAACGTATCGAAAGCTTTTTGGAAACCATATTGTGAAAGGAAACAAAAATTAAATGATTGCATTGGAAAGAAAAATATTCAAAATTGTTACAATGTTGAAAATATCAGAAAATTGCCATTTTCTTATAATGATATTTTTCCACTTTTTCTTATTGCAAATTTTATTCGTCTCGATTATTTGTGCGATAAACTTTTTAAACGTAAGTTTTCCATCATTTGAAAAATCAACATTTTTACTATACTAAAATATATTGTAGTTTCCGAAACTGATTATGACTGTTTTCTTTCTGAAGTTCAAAAAGCTGAAAAAGATTGTCATGATAAAAATTGCAAAATTCAAACTGCATATAAAGAATGTGGAAAAGTTGTTGGTTGTTTTCAACGAAAAAGTTTTGCTTTTCTCTGCGATAATAATCAATGTAATGGAATCAGTTCGACCAATAATCCTATTGATGGTTTATGTCATGAAGACGATGATATTCAAGCAAATTAAAATGAAGCGATTTTGGATTTAAAGTTTATTGATTTGTTTTAAAAATAAAAAAATGAATGTTGAAATTACGTTTAAATCATAGAATTCGACTAAAATGCTAAATTTAAGCGAAATTTCAAAAAGTTTAATAAATTTGGGCTTTTTCTAGAGTATTTTAAAGAAATAAGAAATAAAAGCACTATGTAATTATGAAACATGAAAGATTTAGTTTTGGAACAAGACATTAAAAATAAAAACATGCTGAAAGTTATATCATTTATGGGGGGTTCAAAAATATTGGTTGAAATCTCAGATTACGGTAGTTTTTCCCAGCGTATTCACCCCATTCCAAAATTATTATTAGTTTTAATGCCAATCAAAATGGTGGTCCTTTTGCAACAACTGTTGTTTCAGCAATTGATAATTTTTGGAAGGCAAAACAAAAGCCAAACTTTATTTTTTGATAATTTTTATTATTATTTTTTGCGTCTCAATTTTTTTTAAAGCAGTTGTCGCAAGGTTATCTATTAAAAAGCTATATTTTTTTCCTTATTATGCCAGTTAAAAATATTATATTTAATAAGAACTAAAAGTTGGTAATTTTTTAAAACAGGTTTTTTTATTAAGTTTTCTTACATAAAAATTATTTTTTAAAAAAGGTATAACTTTTTAAATGTTTTTCGTGTCTTTTTTTTTCAAATAATAACAGAAATATGAAAATTATATTAATACACTTTTTATTTACACATTTTTAATTCACAATAATAAATTACAAATCAAGTTAAAACTTCTCAAAAAAAGCCAAATTACAGTATGACTTATTGCACTTTTTGAGATTTACCAAATCTTGCAGCTTTTTGTCGTTTGATAATTTCATCCGCCACTGATTTTCTATCATAAACCCATCCAATTGCAGCAAAAAAATCAATGAAACCTTTTGTTATATTTAACAACATTGGCATTTCAGATGTTCGATAATCTTGTGGGAATGTATGATGATAATTATGTCCACCTTCCCCAAATGCCGTTATTGTAGTCCAAACAGATTCAACGGGAGAGATATTGGCATCATAAGGTTTATATCCAAATGAATGTGCCGCAGAATTAATAAACCATGTGGCATGAAGACTCCAGCAATATCTCCATAATGCAGCTGTATAAAATGCAACCAAAACATTTTCACCCCATAATGCCACAGCAAATGCTGTTGGAAATAAGAAGCAGCAAATAATCACCAATGGCAAATAAAATTTTCGTTGAAATGCCAAAAGTGGATTTCTTTCAAGATCTGATAAATCCAATTTAGATCCCATTTCTTTAATTTTTGGATGCTTTTTTTGAAGAAGCCATCCAACATGTGAAAAGAAGAATCCTCGATTAATATTATGTGGATCTGCATCTGTATCAGTCCATTTATGATGGCATCGATGATCTCGAGACCATTCAATTACATCATTTTGAAATGCCATTGTTTGAAAGAAAATTATTAAAGCTTCATAGGGTTTTGTGGCTTTATAAGATTTATGAGACCATAAACGATGGGCACCAGCTGTAATTCCAATGGCAGAAAACATCCAACAAAATAAACCTAAAACAAGGCATTTATAAATACGGTAATCACTCAAGTGGTAAAAAATGTTCTAAAAAATGCCGTATATTTTAGGCATTTTTTAAATATAATTTTAATCTCTATTAAAGCTAAAAGCTTACTCCAAATAACAGTTTGCCATTTTGCGACGAAGAAAAGTTGATAAAATCCAATTACGGCGCCAAAATGTAAAGCAACAAATAATAAAACATTCCGCCAAACATATTGTGGTTTAAATTTTTCATTCTTTGATTCTTGTCGTAATCGATCAACTTCATCAAAATCTTGTGCCAAAAATTGATTTTTTGCCAAATCATCAACAATCACTTTGGAAGTTGTTTTGGTAATTGTTGAAGACATTTTTGATTAATGTTAGAATTAAGACAATCTAAAAAGATGTTTGAAAGTGTGTTTAAAAAGAAGTAATTTAAAAAACCGCGATTAATTCATAAAATTTTGCTACTTTTGAAAATTAAAAAATATTAATTGATTTCAAAAAAACTATATTTGGGTCTAAATTTAATAAATTTTTATATTCATTAAATTAAATTTGCCCAAGTTTTACTCTTCTAAACCATTTTTTATCCCTAACTTAGTGAGGACAATATGATTACAGTTGGTAGACTTACCAAAACATGTTCAACATTGCTGCTTCTCATTTACCATTCTTTCTTTTATACCGTTTCCCATTCCTCTCTTTCAATGCCGCCTCCCTCTTTTTTTCCCTCCAAATTAAAATCATCCGATTTTTTTTGAAGTTAAAAAATAAAATTAAACAAAAAATCGTGCCATTGTTAAAATTCTTAAAATAGTATTTTCGAACGATTTGTTGTTGTCCTTGTACTTTGCACACATTTAAAATAGACCTCCTCTTTTTTCTTCTTATTGCAGCAAAAAGAATGAGTAACATTCTCGAAGGAAGTTCATTCAAATCAACTACACTACAGCAATGATGTAATAAAATAATAGTAAAACCTTATTTACCCATTTTTTTCTATACCTTTTTAATGTTCTACTTAATTCTTGTTACTCGAATACTTTGTTACTTTAAACTTTGTGTTCGATATTTTGTGTGCAATTTTTAGACCCTCCAAATAAACAGAAGGAAAGAAGAGGGTGGAGAAAAAATGAATAAACAATTTTTCTTGCTTTTCTTTAATTGTTTTTGAGAGAACTTTTCTTTTTGGACGTGATCATTGAAGAATAAATGAAGGAAAAAATTGAGGGTTTGAATACACTACAGTTTATGAGGTGCATTTCATTTTTTGCTATTTTTTATTAGCAAAAAAATGAAATGTTTTTTTTATTTAATAAACTGTAGCAGCCTTGTAGTTAGTAAATTAAGCTTTTAAAAAACTTTAAATTTGTGAAAATAAGTTTTATTTTTGGTAAATGGCCAGATTTTTATTCAAGCAAAGCACGAATATTTTTAATACTGTAAAAGTTTTTGATTTTAATACTTTCAGAAAAGTCAATTTAAACAACAAAATATTTATATAAGAAAAATTTAAAATCAATAAAAAACAAAACAAATAAAACAACAATTTTGTGAACATCAAAAATTGCATTAAATGGAACCGTATTTTTTTAATAAATCACTTTTATGAATTTCTTCCCATTGAAAAGGTTCAACGTTTTGAATTCTCATGGCTTTTCCTTCCAAATTTATTGATTTGCATCCATAATAATTTTAAGGCCATTTTTCATATATGCAAGTTTGGCCTTAACTGCTGCAGCAACATTAAAATTTTTGTCCTCCAATTCTTTTGAATTAATTTGAATCTTCTTCTTCACTTTTCTTTCAACACTTCCAATATCTAGCTCCTCCAAATCCATTCGGATAATTTCAAAATCGTTATTTTTCCCATCATGGAGGCCAAGAATAACCTTTTTAACTCCACCAATTTTGCATTGAAGTACTGTATCTACTTTTTTATTAAATGTAAAACATTCTGATAATTTTTCTTCTTTCGTTTTTGTTTTATCACCAGAAAAACATAATGCTTTAACTTCAATCGGATTCATTTCTTTATCAAATAAATCAATTTGATGAGTGTAATAAGTTTTTACCAAAGTCATTGGAATAGGTTTCCAATAGCATGCAAAAGTATGGTAATCATCATATTTTCGTTGAGTATGGTAAACATTAAATTTTTGGTGTAAAGTCGCTTCTAAACGTTTTCCAATATTGAGGTTTTGTTGATAATTTCTGGGTGGATTATTATCATTATCCGCATGCAAAACATAAAAAGTTTTTTGAACATTTTCAATAATTTCCACGTGGGTAAATATTGCATATGTGCATTTTTTCTTCCAGTGCTAGTGATTTTAGAGTGTTAAAATTAGTTAAAAGTGAACCATCTTCAATTGTATGAGTGTAAAAACTCAATAAGTTAAATCGACTAAACAACATTGGACATGGAATATACGGTCGATCTTCTTTATCTAAATCAATCAAATCAACTTTCTTTCCATCAAAAATATCATCTCTCAAATAATTTGTAAATTTTTCTTTTTTGATTACTTCAAGGGGGTTGATAGAATCAATATTTATTCCAAAATATTCCACTTTTTCTTCCATTAAAAGTAATCTAATAAAAATAAAAAGCAACAGCAAATTCCATAAAACTTAAATATAAAAAATTTTTTTATGCTGATAAATGTTGAATGTTTTAAAGTGCAAACATTCATGGCTTTTTATTGTTAAGATGTGAAAAGATTGATTTTTTATTAACATCGTCTTTTAAGATAAAAAAAAATGCAATTTTTGTTTAAACAAACGAATTTTCCAAATTTTTTAGCTGAATCGAGATATTCTTGTCGCAAAATATAAACCTAAAGAAAATGTAACTTCAAGCCCCGAAGAAAAGGTTTTAAAAATTAAATTTCTTTCCATTTTTTTACTACAAATTAAATAGTTTTTGTTCATCTTTTTGGTCAGTGTTTTTTTAACCGTGTAATCGTTCCTCAAGTTTTCCTAAAAATGTGTATTTTCTAAGTTCAAATAACTTAAAATACACATTTGACATTAAAAAGAGAGATATAGATACATTATGGAAACAAATTAATTTCAGGTTTAGATTACTGTAATCTATGATATAATAAGGGAACATCCAGACGTTACGTAACGGGTTTTATGGGTGGGCAGGATCAAGTCAAATGTTATGCTTCACCTAAAAAGCGGCAAAAATCAAAGGAAAAAGAGTTACGGAAGGGGTGGATGGGGTTTAAAATTTGGGGCTTTTCCGTTACGTAACATCTTGACAGTCCCTAATATTCGATTTCCATAAATGAACGGTAAAGTAAATAATTTATTTTTACTATTTGTATCTTTAGTTTAAATTATATCTTAAAACATTTATTAAGAATGAGAATCAAAGCGGAAATAAAAGAACAGTGACAGCAAAAAAAAACATTTTATTGGGGATTACAACTTGAAAATTATTAGTTTAACAGGTCCTAAACGAATATTTAGTAATCAAAAAAATTGTCATTTCTTTCTAAAGTAATTAATTGAATTTAAATTTTTTTTTCTTGTACTTGTTTTTTTATCATCGAGTTATTGTAATAAACCTCTTATCAAAAATGTTTTATCAAACAATATAAAATCAACAAAAAGTTTCAACAATTAAAATATTAATATCTTGGATTATTCATTACATTTTCGGCATAATCAGCCCAATCTTTATCTTCTTGAGTTTCATAATCCTCTTCGTAATTTGCTACTTCAAGAGAACCAAGATCATCTGCAAGAAGATCTACATGATACTCGGAGTGTTCTTCATCTTCATAGATATCAGAGTCTTCCTCATCGAAGTCAGATTCATCTTCCGCATCAGAGTCAGATTCTTCTTCCGCATCCGAGTCAGATTCTTCTTCTTCTTCATTATAATCTGAATCCTCGTCATCTTTGTTCGAATTTTCAACTCCATCATTTTGAGTGAAATCCCTGTAATAAAGAAACGAATAAATTTTCAGCAAAATCAATTTGTTGTGTATAATGGTGACCTACTCTTTAGAATATAAAAACTGAAGCGTACTAGAGGTATTAGGTGCACCAAATATGTGGGATAAAAGTTTGTTAACTTACTTTTTTGGTTCTACCTCTTTAGGATCGTCAGCCATGATGCGAACCCTAAAAAATTAAAATATTTATTGCTTATAATGAAACAGAGCGCTTATATAAAAAAGTTTTTTGTGCGACTTCTTTTATAAGGAGTTGACTAAATCGTTAAATATTTTTTCGCAATATTGCTATCTTGAAAAACAAGATAACGCAGCAACAATTTACTGCTGTTAATTATGCGTTAGGGCATGTACATTCAGAAAAAAAGCAAAAGAAATTTTAAAAGAGCAAAAATCATTATTGCGAAATAATGTGTCAATAATTTAAGCAGATGAGTTTTTAAAAACATTTTTATCAAAATTTCGAACTATATCAGGATCATTAATGCATTTGCAAATCCAAACTGCGAATAATGCCTAAATTTTTCTTTTTTGATTATTTCAAGGGGGTTGATAGAATCAATGTTTATTCCAAAATATTCCACTTTTTCTTCCATTAAAAGTAAACAAATAAAAATATAAAGCAACAGCAAATTCCATAAAACTTAAACATAAAAAAATTTTTTATGCTGATAAATGTTGACTGTTTTAAAGTGCAAACATTCATGGCTTTTTATTGTTAAGATGTGTAACAAAAAAGCGTGATGATTTTTTATTAACAGCATCTTTTGAAATAAAAGAATGTAATTTTTGAACCAACGAAGAAACGTTCATTATTTTATTTTGCTTTAATTTAACAGCATATTTTGATTATTATACACGGTGTGCTGAGCTGTCCCACGAAGAAGTGTTCCCTAAATTTTTTTACGTATGAACGAATCTATTTGAACATTGACTATAAAGAGGAAATAAAAAACTAAATTTATCACCATAGAAATATGCATGACATGAAAAATCCAAAAAATCAGGATTTAGAATCCCCGATAATCTATAAATTTGCTATCGTTCGATTCGTCTCACTAAGTAGATTTCTTTAAAATAAAATTTAAAAGTTGTTTAGGATTTAGAAGTCGAAGAATTCATAAAGAATATATTTAAAAAAAAGTTTTTATAAATTCTGAATCATTTTTCAGAATCCTTTACAACTATTAATTTTTATTTTAAAATAATCTACTCATCGAGACGAATCGAACTATAGTAAATTTATGGATTTAAACGAAAATTTTTAACTTGGATTCTGAATCCACTTTTTTTTATTTTTCAAGTCATAGATATTAATATGGCGATGACTTTTTTATTCCCCTTTACAGAAATTGTTCAAAAGTGATTCGTTCTCTCAAAATGAGGGTTTCAAGATTTAATATGGGAAAAAATGTGAAGATAATTGTTCTCTCATGGGACAGTTTTATTCGCGTTCAGCACACCGGGTTATTCTTTTCGATAAAAATAATATAATATTTGTTTAAACAAAGAAATGTTCGGTATTTTTAAGCTGAATGCTGCGGTTAAACTTGTCGCAAAATATAAACCCCTAAAATAATTCGATGATCATTTATCAAAAATAACGTGTTGGAATAAAAAAAGCTGTAATCATGCAAACTCAATTTTAAAATTTAAATGAAAAAGTATGCAGATTACACTATATTGTTTGATGAAATTTTTATTCTGAATATTGCAAAAAAGCAATTTGTTGTATTATTATCTCCACCGATAGTCTGCTTTTTAAAGCTTAAAAGTTACATCGAAGAGACATTTTTCTTTTAAATGATCGCGAAAGTTCATTTTACCACCAGAATAAAAAAAAGTAAAAAACACTTATTCGAGACAATATCCTAATGAAGCCAATTTTGCATCTTTTTCAATAAAAGTGTTAAACAAAATTTAAAAAAAAGATACATGATCTCGGGCGGGCTCGAACCACCGACCTTCTGCGTGTTAGGCAGACGTGATAACCGCTACACCACGAGACCAACAACTTCGTGAACATTTTTCAGCCATTTAACTCGATCAGCTGTATGTCATTCAATGACTACCATTTTTCCAATTAGTTTTTTAGCCTGAACTTTTAAAATATACCTGAAAGTATTTTATATATAAATTTCATGTCACAAATTATTTACATTTAAAATATAATATTTCAATGAAAGATTA
>CABFKO010008525.1:0-12661 GCA_901766855.1 Panagrolaimus sp. ES5
TTTAATGTTTCATTGATTAAAACGTTTTCCATTTTTTCTGTTACATTTACATTGAATTTTTAGAGTTTTTAAATTAATGCATGCAATCAAAAATTTGCGGATTATGATTTTATTGTTCTTGCAAATTTCATAAACAATTTATAGAGGATTCTTTCTAATTTAACAAATTTCATTATTAATACGAGATACAGTAATAGCTTGATCACTTTCCTTTCACGTGTTTATATCTCAGTAAAAAATTTATGGAGGTTTAATAATTTTTGTGAAATTATAAATCCATCAAAAAAATCTATATTATTAAAGAATTGTTGTTTCTTTCTCAAAAAAATCGCTAGTTGTTAAAAAAAGGTGGATATTTTCTTTCATTCTTATTTCTCACCAACAAAAAAATAAAAGGCGGTACTTGAAATTTGGTCTTTGAAAATATTTTTTGATCATAAAGAATGAAGTCGAAAGATCTATCAATTTATTACATACATAGAATTTATTAATTTGAGAAAATGCCACAAAAATTTTTTGAATTTTTTATTTGTCTTTAAAATATGTTAACAAAATAAAAACACTGAAATAATGTTTGTGTTGTTTTTAATCAATTTTTGTTTGCATTCAAAAAAAACTCCCAAAGCAGCATTAAATATCAAAAAAATTTTGAGAAAATTTTACAAATGTATTTTTTCACTCTGATTTACATACATTTGTTTTTTAAATTTGAAATTAACTTGAACATTTTAATTCTTGGAACCACAATCGAAAATGTTTTGCTATAATGCTTAAACTCTGGATTTTTGCACGCATTTTGTAAAGGAACAGAGATTAACTTATGCAAAAAGAAGACCATTTTTAGTTTTGATGAAAAAAATTTTTGGATAAAAAAACGTGACACTTGCTTGCAAAGGGGCTGCTTTACAAAGTTCACTTGTGGCAAGACATTTATAAAAAAATTTATTTTAAAATAGCGGACATTTTTTTTACAATATATTGTTAAAAAGAAGCAAAGATTTTGCAAAAAAAAATTTATTTTAAAATTTTTGTTGAATGATTTTGAAAATTTTATATTATTTTTAGGGGAATCATTTTCACTGAGATTGTTAAATACAAAAGGCGAAAAACTTACTTTAATACATGTACCATTAACCACCAATGAAATTGAACGTCAGAACGTTATAAATATAAATTTGTTTATGTTTAACAGCTGCTTTTTTAAAATTATATTTTTCTCAACTTTATAAATGTATTTCAAAATTTGCTTTACATTATTTTTGTTTACGACTTTTCAAAAGACATGTTGTTTTACGCCATTTTTTCTACAATTTAATCATTCATAAAAAAATGAAGAAGCATTTTGCTTTTTCAAATATTTCAATTTTTATAACAAAAGATAAATTTTGATATCTTATATTACTCACAAAGTCGTCATTCACAAAAAAGTGAATCCTTGTTAATAAACGGCCAAAAAAATGGATAAAGAGCAGTAATTAACAAATTATTATTGGTGCAGCTTTTTTTTAGATTTTGTGATTTAAATGGCTTAATATCACCATTATGGTTGACGCCAGCCACAGTAGGGACGGCATCAAAGATGATTTTCAAAACCAAATCAAAGAAAGTCACTGACGGCATCAGCAGTAAGATTTAATTCATGCTCGATGGCGATAAATTTTGGGGCGATACATCGTTGAATGATTAAAATTTCATGGTGCATATAAAATTCATAATTGATAATAGAGTTGAAAAGTTTTTTTATAATTTATTATTAATAATATCCGATAATGATTTATCGCAATACTGTTGTTGAAAATTATGAAATTAAATTTCCATCACACTGTTTGTGAATAAAATTTACAGAAGTCAGTTGTAACAATAAAATTCTCAACAGTGTAAGGTAGCTTTTATGTTTTAAAACCTTTTAAGTCACTACATATAGAACAGTTCTTCCACCATAATTTTTTGTTGGAAGTTTAGAGAGTGCTTTCTTTATTATTTATTGATTTCATACATAAACAGAAATAAAATTCGTTTTCTCCTTTTTTAAAAAAAGATATTGTTATTTAAACTTCTTTGAAATTATTACTGAAGTATTAGAAATAGAAAAATGCTAAAACTTAAATATTCAAAACCGATAAAGTTATTAATTCATTTTTTTGACCCCAAAGATGTGAAAAAATTTTTTAAAGCGCGTTTTGCAAATAAACGACAAATCTTAAAATTGAAACCATCGAAAAACACATTTTTTTGAAAGAAAATAACAAATGCAGTTTGAAAAGGAAAGAAAAGGCTATTTTAAAAGGAAGAAGATTAATATTTGTAATTTTGCAAATGGAAAAGGGCAGTCCGTTTTTTTTTGAATTTTTTGCAAAAAATATTCTGTGACAATTTAAAGCCAGCTTTTAATATAAATGTTTTAAAATAATTATAAAGAAATTCAAAAGAAATATTGTTCATTTTTAATTATATTAATCCAAAAGTATATCAAATGGTGTTTAAGATACTTTTTTCATTATATTTATAAATTAATTTACACTTAAATATTTAATTACATTTACTGTTAAAAAAAACAAATTCTTTGTCATCTTTTTATTTAATTTTTTTTTTTCAATGTTATATTGGGCATTCAAGTTTTTTCAGTCACATTAATTAACCATAGGAATTCTTTTTTACTGTCATTGTATCGAAAAACATTTGTAAAAATAGTATTCAAGAAGATAATGCTGCCTGTCGCTGCACACTTTTTCTGATCAGTGATCTCCTTGCTGCACACTTTTTCCATTTTTCTCTCACCTTTTTTTTTTTGAACTTTAATCCCTTGCTGCACACTTTTTCTTTTTTTTTTTTATAGAATCTCCCTTGTTTTTTAGCTGCCTGTCTTTTTTTAGCTTCTTTTATAGCACACTCGCACCACGATTTTTTTCTCTCTTGTTCGGACAAACAAGAAGAAGAAGAGGAAAAAAAAGTTGTTTGATCTCCTTGCTGCACACTTTTTGACAAACAAGAAGAAAAAAATAGTTGCAGCTCCTTTTGTTCCAAAAAAATTGAAGGGATCAGAAAAAAGGGGTTATTTGTATCAACGTGCTTTTTTCAATATTTAATACATATTTAAAAACTGTAAATGTTAATGGTATTATCGTTACTAGATAAAAATTAAAAATTATTTAAAAAAGTTATATATTATCCGTAAATGTTTGCGTAAAGAAATTCATGGACGTTATTTAAAAAAAGCCTCTCGTTTGTCCAAGTTTGAGCTAAAAAATGTATTTAATTTTGTTGGAAAAAAACTGCTGAAGTTTAATTTATATATAAAGTCTTCTTTATTTCTCCATTTCATTATTTATTGTCTTTTCCATTGGTACAGTTTGATGACATAGCCTAATTGGTTTTACCTTAAAATTTATACTTTTTTTTCCCTATAACATTTTATTTGCACAAGATATTAAAAATTCAAACATATTGAAGAAAAAAACTGATGGACAAAAAGTCCTTCGTTTATTTTTTTATTTAAACAAGAAAGCAAAAGACAAAAAAGTAATATCAGAGTCTTCAATCTTTTTTCTCTTTCTGGTTCAAAAAAACAAACATGTATATTATTCTTCTCCTTGAATCTATTTGAAAACAACAAAAGATAAAATTTCAAGTTTGAATAAATTTATTATTTAAAAAATTAAAAAAACAAATGAGATCAAAATAAACAGAAAATGAGATCAACACAAAAAGCTAATTACAAAAATGTCACTTTGGCAATATAACCCCATGGTTCAACAATAAAATCTTTTTTAACCGGTCCTTTTTTCATAACGGGTATCCATTGTTTAACCATCGGAACATTTTTGAGTTCAGCTTCTTTATTTCTTTTAATATTTATATAATCGACGTTTATGGGATCTGGCTTTGAAGAAGGATATCGGCTAAAAAAGAATACATTTTCAGGGAAAATAAGACAATCAAGAACTTACAATTGCTGGAAAATCTTTTCTTTCATTTTTTCAAATGTGAGCAGCTGTGAAGCACTGTATGTTAAAGGAAAACCGCGTATTTTAATGACCACTTTAATGTTACCATCTTTATCAACCATAAGCAAAGCATAATTTTTTGGCCCTAAAAAAGATTATGTTATATTCTGTGTTATACTATTAAATATGAATTTACCTGCTACGATGATTTCAATAATTCGATATTCCAAATACTCCCTTCCCATTTGTCCCAAAAATATGCCTAAATGATAGATAAAAGTGTAAAAATAAAAAATAAAATAATGAAATATACCTTCTTTCACTGGGATTGTACCGAATTTGTGTATGTAGATCAGACTGTCAGTATCACAATAAATTCTATGTTCAGCTTTAACTTGTTCAAGATATGAATACAATTTTAAACGGGCATGTGCCGTAACAAAACACGCAACAGGTACACACGTTGCTTTTGATGATGTTTGAAATTCTTCCTTCTTTCGAATAACAATTCTATCAGTATGTTCATTGATGTGACAAAAATCCAAAATTTCGTGTTCAGGATCATTCATGACTTTATGGAAATCAGCAACTGTTTTTGTGATTTTAACTTCAGAAAGATTTGAACGTTGAGCAAGTTTGCCCCCTGAAAAATCAAGACATGAATATAGATGGTAAGCATATGAATCAACAAACAAAGTGAATTTGCCATAAGTTTTGCGACCTATAATTTTTATATTTAGTAAAATGCCGTTAAACCAAAAAGAAAACAAACAGCTCTTTTGCCAGGATTAAATTCAATATCAGCCGGATTAAGTTTTACGTTTTCTTTAGCCATATAATCAGCAACATAGGCTTCTCGTTCATCTTCTGGACATGGGTAACCTGATGCTTGACATTTCAAAGCAATGAAAGTATTAACATATTTTCCAAAAAGGTCATCTTTGCCACCAGGGGTGCTCCATCGCTCATAGTGATTAACCTATAAGATATTTATTTAAAAAATTCTCTAGAAAAAAAAAGAAAAAACGTACTTCATAAATTTCCATTACAGTATACCCAAGGGTCAAACATTTATTAATTTAACACATGACAAACTTGACGATTTTAATAAAGAAAAACAAATGCTAAATAATAGTAGAATAGAACGAAAAATTTTATCAAGGGAACAGAATAAGACAGCAAATGTAAAAGTTGTAAATTTACCAGAAGTTCAGCCTGTTGAAACAACAGTTGTAAAAAATGAACCGGAAATTGCAAAAGATGATGTAATTGATAAAAGTATTGAAAATGTTGAAAAATCACCACTTTCAAACGTTGATGAAATGCTTGAAGCAAAAGTTAAAAGATGGTTTGACAGAATTATGCGTAACACTAGTCAATATGCAGTCACTACTACTGGTGAAATTTTGAAAGACACTGCTGAACCCTTTCGAAGAAGTAGTGTGAAGGAAAGTATACGGTATTTGATAACTAAAAATGGAACTTCACCTCCTGGGACATCACTTTTAAAGCAACGTTTGCTCACAGATTCATTTTTTGCTCATCAATTGGATTCACAATATGGAACAGGGTGGAGACGAACTTTATGGTGAATTAACTTCTATATAAACTAGTTACATATTTTTTAAATATTTAAACGATGAATAAACTTTTAAAAGAGATTTATACAAACGTTGAGAATCCAGCTGGTTTTTCTTCACCTGAAAAACTTTATCATGAAGCAAAAAAGAGAAATAAAAATGTCACTAGGGTACAAGTAAAAGAGTTTTTAGAAAATGAAAGAAGTTATACATTATTTCGACGATCAATTCGTAAATTTAAAAGGTTGAAATATAAACCCGTAGGTCTTTATTCAACATTTCAAGCTGATTTAGCTATTATGGATGCACCTGCTGTTAGAGCTGAAAATGAAAATAATCCATATTTTCTTGTATGTATTGATTTATTGAGTAGAAAAATTTTTACAACACATGCTGCTTCTAAAGCTTCTGAAGCAATGATTGAAGCTTTTGAAAGAATTTTTGCACAAAGTAAATATGTTTGTTGGACAATGCAAACTGACGCTGGAGTTGAATTTTGCAGTAAAAAATTATTAAATTATTACATTTCTAAAGACATTGTTAAAAAAACAATTTATTCCAGTGTACATAAATGTTGTTTTGCTGAAAATGCAATTGGACGAATAAAACGAAAGCTTTATGCTTATTTTGTACAAAATGGTACATTAAATTGGATGGATGCCCTACCGAAGATAACAAAATCTTTAAATCGCACTTTCAATCCAAAAATAGGCATGGCTCCAGAAAAAGTGACCTTTAAAAATGCTGAAATTGTTCGAAAAAGACTTTGGGATGATGACAATCCAGAAACTAGTGCACGCTTTCGTGTTTTTGATAAAGTTCGTACTGTATTAACCAAGAAAGTGTTTCACACTGGATATTTTCCGCAATTTAGTGATAGAATTTTTACAGTACATATTGTGGAGAAACAAAAAAGACCAATGACTTATCGTTTGATTGATGACAATGGCCAAATACTTAAAAAACAATTTTATTCTCATGAACTATGTAAAGTAAAGCAAGACACAGATTCAGTTTATCGCATTGAAATTATCAAGGAACGTAAAAATAAAAAAGGTCAAAAAGAATATTATATTCACTATTTGGGATATGACGAATATAAATGGGTCAATGAGAGCAAAATGGTGAACATATAAAGGATGGTACTTTCTTATAAATTTGAAAAATGACTTCTTTTGATGTTATTCTGCCTTCCAATAGCTCATTTGAAGGCAACAAAACAAACAGCTTCACTGTTAGACTCCCCCGAATAATTAGTTTTGAAAGTGGTAGATGGGATGTTGCAATAACAAGTCTTACATATCCAAGAACGTGGAGTACGTTATCCTCCGTTGATACACAATTTATACAAATAAAATGGCCAAATGGTGAAAAGGATAAACTTTATCTTCCTAAAGTTGTTTTGAAAAAACCCATGGATATTACAGATATTATAACAGGAATACTTAACCAGGCAACGCAAGATTTTGCAAGAGCTGATGATGCATTAAAAAACATTAAAGAGCCTCCTGAATCACAAAAAACAAAGACTTTGGGCCAATTTAAAAGAGACGTTAATAAATTTATAAAGGTTGAATATAATGAATATGATGGGGTTTATAAATGGACTATGGATCATAATCATATCTTATCATTGAGATTATCACCACAATTACAGTATACTATGGGATTTAAAAATGCTTTAATTTTAAATAATTCCAAATCTTTTTATGCTTGCGATTTGACAGGAGGATATTCTATGCTTCAAATAGTTGCACCCGGATTGATAAATCCAGTTATTATTGGTGACACATCAGCACCTGTACTAAGACTTCTTGGTGTAAGAGGAAAACCTGGTGACATTGTGGAAGAAGTTTTTTTGAATCCACAATACCGCACTTTACTTTCAAAAAATATCACACAAATACATATAGAGATTAGAAGCCTCGAAGGTTCATTAATACCTTTTGAGTGGGGATCATGCGTGATTGTTTTAAATTTCAGAAAAAGACCTTTATTGTAACACCTTTAAATACTGTTGATATTAATAATTGTTTATTTAAAGTTTCACCCAAACAATATCTTGGATGTTACCCTTGTGATAAAATACCAAAAACTTTTGCAAATCCACCTTTTGGAATGGTTTTAAACACACAAAATTCTAATGGACCGGGTGAACATTGGTTAGCAATATATGTTGATAAAAATAATACTGTAAATTATTTTGATTCACTGGGGTTTCCGCCTTTAATACCGGAAATAAGAGATTATGTTGAAAGATTTAAAAACAAAAATGTGAATAATATTCCATTTCAAAATATGAATTCAATCACATGTGGCCATTTTTCAGTTGCTTTTTTAACTTTAGCTTTTCTTGGTAAATCATATACACAAATAATGTCCACATTTCGAAATAATAAAAACAATATTGATAAATACGTAACAAGTGTTGTACAAAAACTTATGTGTATATAAGCAAAACTAAAATCTCCAATTTTTATCATTTTTGAAAAAAAATATGTCGGATAATTCAAGTTTTTTGCGAGAAGAAGTTATTGCCCCTGCCATAAATTATGACATTTTTTATATCTTTTGGATAATTGCCTGTATTGTTTGTATTTATTTTATCCGTGATTCGCCTCATTTTGGGAGAATACTTGGGGAAATTGCAGCAAGAAGAACATATAAGGACTCAAACCCTACAATTCCACAAAATTTTTAAAATGCGTGTCGTTTTTGATCCAGAAACGGAAAACTGGGATTTTTTGATTAATCAAACTGGTACGGGAGATTTTTTTGTGGGTTTACCTTATCAAAGAGGTTACGGTCAATGTGGTTCCGGTGTAGGAGGTATTTTTAGAAGTTTGATGAAATATTTAATACCATTAGGAAGAAAGATAGGGCCTGCTCTTGCAAAAGAAGGTGTTGATACAATAGGACGTATTTTAAATAATAATAGCACAGATTTAAAAACAGCAGCTGTTAGTGAAGCAAAAACAGGTTTGCGAAATTTATTAAATAAAGCTGCAACGAATCTTGAACCACAGGCTGGTAGTGGAAGAAAAAAGAAAGCTATAAAAAAACCAACCCTAAAAATTCAAAAAACAAAATTTGCTTACTGTAAGACACCACCAAAAAAATTTGATGTTTTGCCAGGTTCTAAAAAACAGAGATTTGATGCTCTAGGTGAATATTAATGCATATAAAGGTTCCCTTTTTTATACATTTTATATAATTTTTTCTTAAACATGAGTGTAACTAAGAAAGTTTCTGATCTTTCAACAAGTGGTTATCCCACATCGTTAAATTTATTCACGCTGCCTATAACAAATGTTGCATTTACAAAATGGGGCTATAAGGAAATTTTACCATTAAATAGTATTGTTGATAGCCCCTACATTTTGAGACATTTTTCTGATACATGCTGGATAAATTTGAGTAAAATTTATGTACAGTTAGAACTTGAAGTACAAAAACAAGATGCAACCACCAAAGCATGGGTCGAAATGGAAGCTGATGACAAAAGTGTTGCATTAAATCAATATTGTGGACTTACATATTTTAGGCAAGTGAAAATGGCTCTTAATAATCAGGAAATTTATGATTCAGGAACAATGTATGCCTACAGAGCATTTATTGCAAATGAATTAAGTTGCAGTCGAAGTGTTAAAAAAACAGAACTTGCTGCTGCAGGATATAGCATGACAACAGCATACGATGACATTGATGACCCTGGATTTAAATCTCGAAATGAAATGTTAAAAAAAGGACCTGTACTACTTTATTCTAGACTAGATATTGATATTGGTAATCAACCAAATTTGTTGATTAATGATGTTGATGTACTTTTTACACTTTATAAAGCAGAAGATAGCTTTATACTCGAAAATCTTGGATCACTTGTATGTAGAGTTGTACCAAAATCAATTAAGTTATACATCCAAACCGTTGATGTGCAACCATCATTGAATGTAAAATTTTTTGAAATGCTTGAGAAACAACCAGTTAATTACGCATATCGTAAAACTGAATTAAGATCATATTTTTTAACAAGTGCAAGACAGGAAGCTGAAATAAATTTACATACTGGTACTGTCCCTCGCAGAGTTATTTTGGCAATGGTTGAAAATAAGGCATTTATCGGAAATATGAAAAAAGTGGATTCAATTTTTTGCCTTTTGATTTGCGTGAAATACAAGTCACAGCAGGAAATAAAACATGTCCCGCTGTACCGTACTCATTAAATTATAAAAAAAATCACTTTGGCCGAGTTTTTTCGGATTTTTATAATCATTTAAATCAACATTTTGTGAGTGGAAATTGTGGAATAACTTTTGATCAATTTAAAAATGGGTGGAATTTTTATATTTTTGATCTCAGTAGTTCACAGGAAGATGAAGGATTTGAACTTGTCACACTTTCTTCAACAAATGTTAAATTAGTTTTCAATACTCCTATACCCCCTGGTGGCGTGGAACTTATTGCTTTTAGTGAATTTGATGCATTATTAAGCATTGATAAATATCGTCGTGTAATAATGAATGAATAAATTTTAGATGACAACCCAACAGGATTTTATGTTTTTCTTGGCAAAAACAAACAGTTCTGATATTAGATTTATTACAAATTTATTGGAAATATTTAAAGATACAACACCAATAACTTCCAAATTATTAAAACCATGCTACTCATTTAAAATCAACGAAAGATATAAAATTGACAAAGAAGTATCTTTATTAGATTTTTAACAGCAAAATATTTTTATTTTTCAGTTTCAAAAATTTACATTCCAAGGATTTACTGACAATGCATGGCTTACAAAAATGTTCAATGGATATTTAAATATTACAGTAAAGAGTTTTTACAAAATTGCTTACGATATTGAATTAAAATATGGTAGCATGCCACTTGTTGCAGGACAAACAGAAACAGGGGAAATTATGTATTACCCAATTGAAATTTTGGATATCTGTTGGGAAAAAGAAGACGGTGAAAATATTCCAGTTGAAACAATCAAAAAAATTGAATGGAAAACAAATATTTGGAACGGACGTTTAAGATTTCGGTGAAAGATTTATTTCTTTTTTTTACAAACATTATTGTATGCCTTTTTTAAATCTGAAATAAACATAATTTAATAATGATCAAAAAATAAAAAAAATTGTCAGATGCTTTTTTTTAAAATGCCCCCCTTTATTTTCCAAGAAGAAGAAAATTAAAAACTGTCTTTTTTAAAAGGTTTGTCCAAACAAGAGAAAAAAATCGGGATGCTAGTGTGCTATAAACTTAATAGTAAAAAAAAAGCAGGCAGCAGGAAAAAAAGAAGGAAAAAAAAGTGTGCAGCAAGGTGATTAAAGATCATTGAAAAATGTGTAGCAAGCCTTTTGGTTGACAGGGAGAAAAGTGTGCAGCAAGGAGATCACTGATCAGAAAAAGTGTGCAGCGACAGGCAGCATTATCTTCTTATTCAAATATTCAAATAATTTTTCTTTATTTGTGTTCTTTGACATTGGCAAAGCAAAAACAATTTTTTAAAGATTATCATTTTTTTTGTGTTTCTTTCTCTGAAAGAATAACATTAAAATTTCTTCCGTGTGTTTTTTTGGCGTAACATTTGTGGGTTTTAATACAGCGACGTACATCTTCGCTATTTTTAGAAAACAATATTTTGTTGCGTTTTTCACCGAATAAAAAAAGCGACTAAAAAACTGTGATTCTTTTCTTTCTATTTTAAGTGTAAAAAGAAATGCCTTTTTCTGAAATGCAAACATTTATTCAATATAAGAACAACAGTGGAAAACAAAATATCACTTTTTTAATATTTTGCATATTTTTTAGAAATTCTACTTATAAAAACATAACAAAAAATTGATCTTTGATTTTCACGTCTGAATCAAAGAAAAGGAAAGGCAAAATATTTTTTTTATTTTATGTTGCACCTGTGAACAATATTTATAAAGAAACGTGTATGTAAAAAGTATTGCATTTTTAAAACAGTGGTTTCTTTTTTTTTGACTACATTATTTTTAAAAACACTATGTTAATTAAAATTTACTATAAAAAAAATAAAAAAACAAATTAAAGGTGTTTCTTTCGATTGTGAAATCAAGTTGCATTATAAATTTTTTATTTTTTAAACTCTTACCCTTTTTTCGACAATTTATTTATTGTGAAATCGCTAAAAGTTTTAAAAATGTAAAATATCTGTCTTTTATTGCTGTTGATATCTTTAAAAATTTCATGGATAAAAAATGAAGCCACAATTTGAAACAATCATGATTCATAAAAAGCAAACAATTTTTTTCCAAAAACTTGGTGTTAAAACTATTATTTTGAAAACTTGGTATTTATTTATCGTTCTTTTTGGTCTTAGATTCATCTATTTTTTATACAAATAACTTTCTTTTCGATGAGTATCTTTTACGGTGTCATTTATTAACGTATAACGATTACAAAATTTAAATATTAAACAAATATTCAAAACAAATTGGTAATAATTTTTTTTCTTTTTTTGAAACAAAAAAAATAATAATTTTTTGTTGCAAAAAAGAAATCCATGTTGTTAATACAAAACTGCTTCTTTCACTTTTTTTCCATCGGTGGTGTAAAAAAGAGCAAACAAAAAATGTGTTTCGCAACATCTCACTTGCAATTGAAGTGTGCATATTTTCGGAATCAAAATGTTTGATCTTTGAAAAAAGTGAAAACGAAGAAAGATTTTTGAAAAAAATAAACACATCTGTTTCTTTCTTTTCAAGAATTTTTTTTATTGTTTTATTAATTATTGCGATAAAAGGAAATCAATGCTAATCAAGAAATTAGCAACCCGCATTTTTAAAAAATATTAAAACTGCGTTATTCCGCTTAACATGTAAGTGCGTTTTTATACATGTAAAGCAACTAAAGAAATAAATAACTTTTATAATGTATTATCTTCGGATCAATAAAATCATCATTATATTAATTAAGCAGTATCCTTGAACGTTTCTTGAACATCATTCTTAAAAATCGAAATATTTTGTTTTCGTCAGCTACTTTCGGGAAACCACAGTATATATAAATTTTTGAAAAAGCGTACCGATATATATTTTTTGTTATACAATATTGTCAAATAAGGTTCAAGAACATAAAAAGGCTAAAACAAGACAAGTGTATAAC
>CABFKO010008536.1:0-12658 GCA_901766855.1 Panagrolaimus sp. ES5
GAAGTGGTTAAATCCTTGAAAAAACAAAAAGGTGAAAAGCTAAACTGTACGGTAAGCACCGAAATCCTTGAGGAGTCGGCGGATTATATGGTAGCCAAAGTGACGTTGACGTTTGAAAACTTTACCAAAACAGACCTAGTGACTCTTGTACGTGAAGGTAATGACTGGAAAGTATCTAAATCGATCAATTCGTATAAATAAGAGCCATCTCAAATAAATATATAAATGTTGTAGAGCCATGTCGAGAGATGTGGCTTATTTTCTAGCTATTTCATGATCGATCATCTCTCATGGCTTATGCTAATAGCATCATTTGCGTAATTGGGTTTGCGTTATCCTGTAGAGGCTGACAACAATAATAGCTGCAGCGACCGTCAGCACATGATGTGTTCCCCTGATAGAATAATGTATAAATCCACCGAGCCCCTGCAACATTAACACAAATTCATTCAAAAAGATTCCAACAAGTAAGCCATAAACGCCATAGTGAATGCCTTTTTCGATTTTTAACATACAAATCTGAAAAGCATACCCAATTAAAAAGAGTGATATTACCACCAAAAGGACGAGGTGAAGATAAGCAATAACAATTGGTCGAAATCCATAAGCTTGTTGGCTCAGAGCAGGTATGACCGATATGCCTTGCAATATCAGTTTGAGAAAAATGGCAAACAGGACACATAACCAAATTTTAGATGTATCGGGGCTTAAGCGGAGTGAAATATTGCTTCGGACCAGTCGGACGACTCGTTGTGCTAATGTTCCCCACAGGACAAATTGCAATCCGACTGTAATGACTATAATAATATATAGCCACAGGGGTAAACCCTTCCACCATAGAACAGATAAGAAATAGGTTGGTATAACAGTCATGACATACACGAGCGAAAAACGCGGACTTATTGGTATTTTACCAGTACGTTTATACAGCCAACTGGCAAACAGAGCAATACAGCCAAAGAAAAACCAGCCATTATACTGAAAATGAAGATAAAAATAGACTGATGCAAGCTGTTTTAATGGATCCAGTTGGTGGCTCACTTTGAGATATGCCAGAAAATAGGTCCCTAGTGAACTAAATATATTGAAAAATAGTGCCGACTTAATTAAGATCGAAATGGCCGGAGGAAGCGTCGATGATTTAAGATCCCGCACTAATTGAAAGCAGAACCAATAAGAGACAAGTATCGATAAAAAGGATAATATAATCGAACATAGGTTATAGCCAGCAGCTGAAAAGGAAATAAGCATGCCTATCGAAACCGTCCAATTAGCCCATAGGATATGCTGATATTTCCTGCACAAAATCTGATTGGTTTTTATTCCCAGAACGGTCATTATGAGAAAAATCATAAGAGCTTGGGATACCCAGGCGGAAAAAGCAAAATGCGAATGCGCATGCATGAGGTTTTTCTGGTCGATCCAAGGAATGGGAAATAAAAATTTTAAGCGCATAATCAACCCGAAAATACCTACAATAAGTAAATTGAATAGGGTGATGACGATCCATTTCCTGATACTTAAATAGCTACTGATTTTATTCATACGTTGATTTCTTTCCGATAGCTGAAACATCGTTGTTGCAAGCTTCAATCAATACCATCGGCCGGAACAAAAACTTTTCCGCGGATAATGTTCAATTTATCTTCCTTGTCCATTTGCTTCATTGTCCGGATGATTGTTTCTACTCTTAACCCGGTCATATTAGCCAATTGTTGGCGCGTAAGCATAAGTCGGTTGCATTCCTGACAAACGAGTCTCTTGCTTTCATTTAACTTTTGGATCAGATTGGAGAGGATCTCCTCCGGTGAACGATTGTAAATTAATTTGATCATAAAGAGTTTAAAGTGTAGTTCGCGCGCCATCTTTTGTGATACCAAACGATGTAGGTTGCCATATTCATATATGATTTCGATGAATTTTTTCGAACTGATCTTCAGTAATGTACATGAACTGTCGGTAATTGCCGTCACTGTATAAACGCCATTGTCCAATATCGCTACTTCTCCAAAGCCCTCATTGGCACAGATAACATTGTGGAGGACCTCCCTACCGTCTGATAAGAAATTAGAAAGACGAACTCGCCCGCTTAACAACTGATAATAAAATGTGGCCATGCTATCCTCATGAAAAAGTATTTCACCAATATCGGCATGTAGGCTGCTCGCTCCCTTTTCGAGAAGTATTGCGGTTGGAATCATCGTTCGATATAAGTTAGTTTTTACTACACAGCGTAAAGATATAGTAGTGTCACAAAATAGATCTTGATGTTGATCACGGGAATGAGTGATGAAAATCAATATGGTGTTAATGTGCTTATATATAGTGTTTTATTGTTTTTGATTGATGGTTTGTTCTCACCGGAATCATTTTATGATTTGCCTCATAAAATGGCTACACGCTTCGATAATACCTTTGGATTAAGTAAAACACAATCAAGTTTGAACACAAAACCAAAATAAGATGAGAAAGCTAATTGTATGTTGTTTGATGGGATTATTTATCTATTCCTGTTCCTCAAACAATGGCGAGAAAAAGACCGTTGCCAACAGTGTTAATGAATCTGGGGCTTCGGCAAATGACGCCAGTGGATATGATCCTCACCGCGGTGAGGGAAAATTTGACAAAGTGGAAATCGCTGACCATTTGGATGCACCAATGGCCGCAGCCGGAAAATTGATTGTTGACCTGAAATGTGCTTCCTGCCACAAGCTAACCGACGAGAAACTAGTCGGGCCAGGATGGAAAGGTGTGACACAACGGAGAAAACCACAGTGGATCATGAATTTTATCACTAATCCTGATCCGATGATCGATAAGGATCCGGAATTACAGGCGCAACTTGAACTATGCATGGTCCGGATGCCTAACCAAAATCTAACGGACGAGGAAGCCCGAAAGGTATTGGAGTTTATGCGACAAAATGATGGTGTAAAATAATAAAAGCTGAATAAGAATCAACAAAGCTGCATAGGTATTAACCTTAAAATAAGAATAGAATGACTTTAACAAAATACATATTGACGAGCCTAATGGCGAGCGCGGTGTTATCGACTTTCCATGCCTGTAAACCCAAAGGAGCGGGAGCCGCCGTGAGTGGTGATGCCGCTGAGAAGGTATATGTTGCCCCAGGGAAATACGATGAATTCTACAATTTCGTATCCGGGGGATTTAGTGGGCAGCTCTCCGTTTATGGACTTCCATCCGGCAGATTATTGCGTGTAATACCCGTTTTTTCACTAGATCCCGAAAAGGGCTGGGGTTTTAGTGAAGAAACTAAACCGATGCTCGAAACGTCCCATGGCAATGTACCTTGGGATGATTTACACCACGTGCAGCTTTCGAAAACCGATGGAAACTACGACGGCCGCTGGGTATTTGTCAATGCCAACAATACCCCCCGTATTGCCCGGGTGGATCTGACAACTTTTCGTACGGCTGAAGTACTCGAACTCCCCAACAGCGGTGGAAACCACTCTTCGCCGTACATTACTGAAAATACCGAATATGTTGTTGCAGGAACGCGATTTTCGGTTCCGCTGGACGGTGAGTCGGGCGATGTACCTATCAATACCTTTAAAAAGAATTTTCGCGGAACATTGAGCTTTGTCAGCGTCAATAAGGATAATGGCAACATGGAATTGGCTTTTCAGATTGAGACACCCGGTGTAAACTATGACCTGAGCCGAGCCGGTAAAGGGACTTCTCATGGTTGGTTCTTCTTCTCCACCTACAATACCGAACAGGCAAATACATTGCTGGAGGTCAATGCATCCAAAAATGACAAAGACTTTATATTGGCCGTCAACTGGAAAAAAGCCGAAGAGTATTTGAAAGCCGGAAAAGGGAAAAAGGTTACCGGGTTGAAGTATGCCCATAACACTTACGACGAGAAATCACATACCGCAAAAACATCTTTTAATACAGAAACGATCGTATTGAAGGCAGAGGAGCTGGAGGGGCTATGCTACTATATCCCTTGCCCAAAATCTCCGCACGGTGTCGACGTTGATCCTACAGGCGAATATATTGTAGGGTCGGGTAAACTGGCTGCGGTCATACCTGTATTCTCGTTCGCTAAGATGCAGAAAGCAATCCAGGAAAAACAATTCGAAGGAAAATTCGGTGGTATCCCAATTATCAAATACGAATCTGCGCTGTACGGCGAAGTCCAAAAACCTGGCTTGGGCCCACTGCATACAGAATTTGATGGCAGAGGAAATGCAATCACGTCATTCTTTGTGTCTTCCGAATTGGTGAAATGGAATATTAAGGATTTAAAGGTGCTCGACCGTACACCAACATTTTACTCAACAGGCCATTTAATGATACCTGGTGGAGATACCAAAAATCCAGAAGGCAAATATGTCATCGCCTATAATAAGATTACGAAAGACCGCTTTCTCCCTACAGGACCGGAGTTGGCTCAGAGTGCCCAATTGTTTGATATCTCGGGAGACAAAATGCAATTGTTGTTAGACTTTCCGACCATTGGTGAACCACATTATGCGCAAGCTATCAAAGCGGAGAAAGTGAAAGACAAAAGTGTGAAGATTTTTAAAATTGAAGAAAATACCAGCCCATTTGTTGCCAAAGGAGACAAAGATGCACGCGTTGAACGTAAAGGTAACCAGGTACATGTATACCTGACATCCATCCGTTCACACTTCACTCCGGACAATATCGAGGGTGTACAACTAGGCGATGAAGTCTATTTCCATGTGACCAATATTGAGCAGGACTGGGATATGCCGCATGGCTTTGCTGTCAAAGGCGCAAAGAATGGAGAATTGCTCATTATGCCGGGAGAGACACAGACATTGAAATGGGTTCCAGATAGAGTAGGTGTATTCCCGTTCTACTGTACGGATTTTTGTAGCGCGTTACACCAAGAGATGCAGGGGTATATCCGTATCTCAAAAAAAGGAAACAATGTTCCGTTGATTTATAGTCTGGGAACCAATCAACCGCAAGAGAAGACCAATTAATATAACCTACAATGATGAAAACTACAAGTCACCTGTCAGCAGTACATCGGATTCTTTTGATCCTGAGTGGCCTGGCCCTGGTAGCGGTCATCTTCCTACCCATCTGGCGTATTGAGCTCGACGCAGCACAATACCCAGAAGGGCTAGAACTACAGATCTATAGCAACAAGTTGGCCGGACAAGTTGATATTATCAATGGACTGAACCACTATATCGGGATGAAAACGCTACATGCGGAAGATTTCATAGAATTTAAGGTCTTGCCCTATATCATCTTATTTTTTGCGCTTGCTTTTTTGCTTACCGGTTTCGTGCAGAATAGAAAACTGCTCTATGGCTTATTCTTTTGTTTTCTGCTTTTTGGAGTCGCAGCCCTGGTTGACTTTTATATCTGGGAATACAACTATGGGCATCAGCTCGATCCATCTGCACCGATAAAAGTTCCCGGAATGTCTTATCAGCCACCACTGATCGGATACAAACAGCTTTTAAATTTTGGCGCCTATTCTATACCTGATATCGGGGGATGGATCTTTATACTCTGTGGAATTATCTTGGCCTTTTGTACAGTGCGGGAGTGGCAAAATAATAAAACCCTAAAACTAAAATCATATGAGAAACTATAAATTATTTGCGTTGATCTGTAGTAGTATATTGCTGGTTCTATGTAGTTTGCAGGCCTGTCAGGGCAACAATAAACCCAAGCCTATTAAATACGGTAGCGAGCAATGTGCCCACTGTAAGATGACAATAACGGACGCGCGTTTTGGTACGCAGCTGCAGACAAAAAAGGGACGGGTCTTTAATTTTGATGACGTACAATGTATGATCGCCTTTGTCAAAGGGAACTCGGTCAAAAAAGAAGAGATTGCCGTTTATTACCTGCCGGATTATGTTAGCCATAAGCTCGTACCGGCTGAAGGTGCATATTATCTCAAAAGTGAAGCCTTGAAAAGCCCAATGCGAGGCAATGTTGCTGTATTTGAAAAACGGGTGGAACTGGATAAGGTCAAAGCAGAGATCGGTGGCACGGTGATGACCTGGAATGATCTGTGGAAATAAATGAATAACAATGAAGAATCTAGCTTTAGCGTTGTACTGTGCAATGGCTTGTCTTTGGCTCGTAAACGTGCCTGTATCGGCGACAACCATCCAGGTAGGAAAGGGGCAGTCGGTCAGAACAATAAAGGCTGGCTTAGCACAAGCGAAATCAGGTGATACCGTTTTAGTAGCGGCGGGTGTGTATAAGGAGGGGAATATTGTTATTGATAAGGCAATTTTCCTGAAAGGCCTGGGAAAACCTGTGCTGGACGGCGAGAAAAAATATGAACCGCTCTCGATCAAATCACCGCAGGTTACTGTTCAAGGCTTTTTAATACAGCATTCGGGACATTCTTCCATGAATGATATTGCCGGTATTAAAATTTACAATACAGCGCATATCAAAATTTTTGACAATGAGCTCGTGGACAATTTTTTCGGGATTTATGCGCAGAATGCTACAAACGTTGAAATACGGGGCAATATCCTCAAAGCTTTTGGTACAGCGGAGCAGCTGATTGGTAATGGTATTCATGCTTGGAAATCAGATAGTTTAAGTGTTGAAAATAATGAAGTGTCTGGACATAGGGACGGTATTTATCTTGAGTTTGTGACCCATACTCGAGTACAGGGCAATCTTTCTGAAAAAAATCTGCGCTATGGTCTCCATTTTATGTTTTCCCATGAGAACAGTTACATCTCAAACACCTTTCGCAGCAATGGTGCAGGTGTAGCTGTTATGTATACCAAGCATGTCCATATGGAAAACAATAATTTCGAAGAGAATTGGGGCGATGCCGCCTATGGATTGTTGCTCAAAGATATTTCCGATAGTCAGATCATCAACAATCAGTTTAGCCGCAATACCACGGGTATTTTTATGGAAGGATCGAATCGTATCCATATTGAACATAACAATTTTAAGAGCAACGGATGGGGGCTCAAGATTCAGTCGAGCTGTATGGACAATGTGCTTAAAGACAATAATTTTCTTCAGAATACCTTTGATGTTGCCACCAATGGTACCCTTACACTCAACAGCTTTGTGCATAACTATTGGGACAAATACGAGGGATACGATCTGGACAAAGACGGATTTGGGGATATCCCTTTTCGTCCCGTAAGCCTATTCTCGATGATGGTTGAGCGCTATCCTTCGGCGATGTTACTTTTTCGAAGTTTTATGGCCATGTTGTTCGACCGGACTGAAAAGCTATTACCAAGTCTGACACCCGAGGGGCTTAAAGACGATAAGCCTCGCATGAAATCAATAAAAGTATGATTAGTATCCAGCAGTTAACGAAAAGCTTTGGAAAATTCAATGCATTAAAGGGCATTGATCTGACCTTGAATGGCGGCGAATGCGTTGCCTTAATTGGCCCCAATGGCAGTGGTAAGACTACTTTGATCAAGTCTGTCCTAGGTATGGTCATGCCGAGTGCCGGACGGATCACTTTTGAAGGACAGGACATTGGACAGCAATGGGCTTATCGGAACCATATCGGCTATATGCCGCAGATCGGTCAATATCCTGAGAATATGTCCATCAAACAGGTCCTGGATATGATCAAAGATATCCGTAAACAGCCCCAGACGGATTCGGATCTTTATCAGGCTTTTGGCGTGGACAGGCTGTTGGAAAAACGGATGGCAACGCTTTCCGGTGGCACAAGACAAAAAGTAAGTGCCTGTATCGCATTTATGTTTGACCCCAAAGTACTCATCCTGGATGAACCTACAGCAGGACTGGATCCTCTGTCTACCGAAATTCTCAAGGATAAAATCAAAAAAGAAATCGGACGCGGTAAACTGATCATCATCAGTTCCCATGTGCTTAGTGATCTCGATGAATTTGTATCGCAGATTGTCTTTCTGCAGGAAGGAGAGCTGAAGTTTCATAAGAGTTTGCAGCAATTAAAAGAAGATACAGGTACTGAAAAGCTATCTAAAGCAATCGCTTATTTGATGCAGAACCGCGACCTGTCTAATTAGAGAAAAGATGAATAAAATTATACGCTACGTTTTTGTGGATCTCTTGCGCAACAAGACCATTTTATGCTACACCATATTACTCTTTGTACTTTCCATGACGGTCTATAGCATGGAGGACAACTATGAAAAGGGATTACTCAGTCTACTGAATATTGTGTTGTTTGTAGTTCCGCTGATGAGTATCATTTTTTCAGGCATCTATATCTACCAGAGTTCCGAGTTTATCAATTGCCTTGTCAGTCAGCCTTTGCAACGGCAAAGCATTTGGGGCAGCCTGTATGGGGGTCTGGCAGGTGCACTTAGTTTAGCTTTTTTTATTGGCGTTGGCATACCAACTTTTATCTATGCATTTAGCTCTTCGGGAATTACTTTGGTCGGTTGCGGACTGTTACTTTCTTTGATTTTCGTTTCGATCGCGATGTGGACATCTGTATTGATCAGAGATAAGTCGAAGGGGATAGGATTGGCAATTTTGCTTTGGCTTTATTTCACGCTGCTTTTTGACGCACTGGTGCTTTTCATCCTATTTCAGTTTGCGGATTATCCCATCGAACATGGAATGGTTGCACTGTCCATGCTCAATCCCATCGATATCTGTCGCATCCTTATTTTATTACAGGTCGATCTATCCGCGATGATGGGCTATACAGGGGCGATATTTCGGGATTTCTTCGGTAATACATTCGGCATTGCGATCACCCTGTTGGTCATGTTGCTCTGGTGCCTCATTCCTCTAGGGCTATCTATTCGCTATTTTAAGAAAAAGGATTTATAATAATTTATTGACCATTTAATACTATTATCATGATTAAATCACCGTTATTGGAGGTTTTCAATATAGAACCTCGACTTAAACACCCGACCATATTTGATCACTTCGATGCCCTGGATTCGGGCGAGTCATTTATTATCAAAAACGATCATGATCCTAAACCGCTCTATTATCAGTTGCTGGGTGAACGTGGAAAGGATCTCATTTGGAATTATCTTGAATCGGGGCCCGAATACTGGCAGGTTCGCCTTGGCAAACCGCTCGAAAGCGAAACACTGGAAACCGTTGGCCATATTGCTGCCAAGGATATCCGCAAGGCCGAAGTTTTAAAACAGCTGGGGGTAGATTTTTGTTGCGGTGGTAAGCAGACGCTTAAGGAGGCCGCTCATAGTGTTGGTCTCGATGAAATTGAATTGCGCAGACGGTTAAACCAATCCGAAGAGCTTCCTATAGCCGGCCCACCGCTAAATTTTAAAGATTGGGATATCGATTTTTTAAGTGATTATATTAAGAATGTTCATCATCGGTATGTCCGGGAAAAAGGACCGATTATTCAGGAACTTGCACATAAAGTGGCCGATGTGCATGCACAGCAGCATCCCGAGCTGGTCAACTTGTCCCAAGAACTCGATGCCTTTCTTGATGACCTTTACCATCATTTGGATAAAGAGGAGAAGCAGCTCTTTCCGGCAACCAAGAATGAACAAGAATTGACCAGCAAACAGGTAGATCAGCTCATTCAATTTTTGATTTCCGAACACGAAGATTCAGGAAAGGAACTTCAGCAGTTGCGCAAAATTACCCAAAATTACACATTGCCAGCCAATGCCTGCAATTCCTACACGTCATTATTTTCACAGATCGAATCTTTCGAATCCGATCTTTTGCAGCATATCCACCTGGAGAATAATATTTTATTTCCAAAGTTGCTCGCGAGCTACGGTGTTCAAATGAATTAAAAACTAGAAAAGCCATGCGGATAAACCAGCATACCAAGATTTCAGAACTGATCAGCTATAATGACTTAAGCATTGAAGCCATTGCAGCTATTGCCAAACCCTTGCGTAAGATCCGGATCCCGGTGTTGCGTCGGATACTGGCCCCTCGGGTCTCCATAGGCGAAGCAGCAAAAATTGGCGGATGTTCGGTTGCAGATTTTCGTGCTGCGCTGGTACCGCTCGGCTTTATTTGGATGTCAGATGGAGCTGAGAAAGTCAATGATCCATTCGATGCAGCAGAGCGGCCAAGTTGGATGGATGATGCAGCAGCGACGGTTGTATTCGATGTGAGACCCCTATTGGAAATGGGGCAAGATCCATTAAAAGATATTTTTCAGTTGTATCGCTCACTCGTCGCAGGAGGGATTCTTTGCATCAGCAATTCAATTGTCCCCATTCCATTGATTAGGCGTATGGAGGAGCGTGGAGTGCCAAGCTATAGCCACGAATGGGCGGAGGGCGAATTCAGAAGTTACTTTTATAAAAAAGATACAGTGCTGTCCGTTCAGCCTGCTGAGGGCGATCATATTTCATTTGTGCCGAAACGACTTTTTGAGCAGAAATTAGCGCGACTTTCCGCGCTTCAACTTGTTACATTGGATGTCAGGACATTGCCTATGCCGCAGCCCATGGAATCAATTCTTGAGGCCCTTGCTCAACTGAAAGCCGATGAGGTTGTCTATGTAAAACATCGGAAGGTTCCGCTCCATTTACTAGAAGAACTGGATCATTTTTCTTATCGGATTTTCATCCATGAACAACATCCTGGAGATGTCCATCTGTTAATTTACCCCGTTAAATAAAATGGCACATATTGCTATTCATAAGAGCCCAGAAGCGTATGCTGTATTGCCGTTTTTTATCACTGCGGGCATTTTTTTTCTACTGTTCAGCTTCCTCTTGGTTTTTAGCGGGGGGCAGCTCTTTGGGCACCATTTTCAACCAAAAGTGCTGGCAATCGTCCATAGCCTAGCACTAGGTTGGGGCACGATGGTGATTTATGGAGCGGCGTATCAGCTGGTGCCGGTTATTTTTGAACGTTCACTTCGCTCTTCCAAATTGGCATTTTTCAGTTATATCCTATTGACATCGGGAACCTGTGTGTTGATTTATAGTTTCTGGTATTTCAAGATCGGTTTACTCATGTGCGTTGGAGGGCTATTGATTACGCTCAGCTCCTACCTGTACTTCTACTTGCTGTGGATGACGACTAAAGATGTGGAGCATCTATTTGAACTACGCCTTTATTTTACGTTCTCGGCCTTCTGGCTTTGTTTTACAACCACCTTAGGCCTTTTGCTTGCCATTAATTTAGCCCATGGTTTTCTAACAAAAAGTCACCTCGATATCCTAAAGCTACACGCCCACGTCGGTATTGTTGGTTGGTTTTTGCAGTTGATCCTGGGAGCGGGAGCGAAGATGCTGCCGATGTTTCTCTTGGGACAATCTACCAAAACAAAGTGGCTTTATGTTTCGGTCATTTTGATAAACCTTGGATTGGTACTTTTTTTATTGGACGGATACAGCCATCCTGTGGGATTAAGATCTCTTACCTTTGGAGCAATAGTGCTATTGGGAGTAGTTTGCTGGGCCGTTTTTGTCGTGGATTGTTTTGTGCACCGGGCGCGTAAGGTACTGGATATTCCGATGAAACATAGTTTCATTTCCTTTTTGAGTTTATTGTTCGCGTTTCTCACCTTACCTATGGTTGTCCGGCAGGAGTCTGGTAATTGGGTGAATTTATATGCCGTATGGGTGTTTTTTGGATGGATAACGGGTATTATTTTAGGGATGACCTATAAGACCCTGCCTTTTATGATCTGGAATTGGCGCTATAAAGATCTCAATGGCATCAAAAAAATACCTTTGCCCAAGGAACTTTATAGTCAGCGATTACTTTCTATACAATATTATCTTTACCTAGTGGCGCTTGTCGTCATGGCGGTTGCTGTAGCCGGTCAATTCAGGTGGGCATTATACTGTGCAGCCTGGCTTTGGGCAGCACTTGCTGCTGTTTATGTTGTCAATGTCGGAAAAGTAGTTTTTCATCAAAGAAAAAGTAAATAAACTACGCACCTCGCCTATATATTTAATGAAAGATACCATGAAAATTGATCTAACAAAACCGGAGGCTTCCGATCAGTTAAAAGCTGTTCAGGTATTGATGCTTGTGATGGATCCCGAATTGGGGATCAACATCGTAGATATGGGCTTAATTTATGATATTAATTTAACCGATCCCAGTCGTATTGTTGTTACCATGACGTTATCTTCATCCTATTGCCCGATGGGCGACTCTATCGTTCATGGCGTTGAAAAAACATTGCAACAGCAATTTCCACAGCGGGCAATAATTATCGAGCTCGTTTGGGATCCTATTTGGACTCCCGATCGGATCAGCGAAGAGGGAAAGAGCCTATTGGAACGAGAATGATTTCTTGAAGAATAAATTCACCTCCCTATTTCCGCTATTCGCCGAGTTTTCCCGATCGTTAGTCTAAAGCCTTTAGGGTAAGGGCCTATTGTGTTGTAGTTTTGAGTCAACAAATAAGAACAAAAGTACTAACACAATAAAAAAAAACATTATGAAAGTATTAGTAAAAACATTCGCAGCAGCAGCTTTAATCGCCGTATCTACATTTGCTATGGCAGCTGAAGGACCTGGAGCAAAAGCAACAAAAGAAAACGTTAACCTTTCCACAGCTGACTTCGCTTTAGAGCACTATGTTGCGGTAACCACTGCGGGAGAATCAGCAGGCGTAGAGCAGTTATTTGCAGCTGATTTTAATCAAAAGATTCAAGCTTCCAATGCGCAGTCTAACAGCCGTAGCGAAGTGGTTAAATCCTTGAAAAAGCAAAAAGGCGAA
>CABFKO010008580.1:0-12653 GCA_901766855.1 Panagrolaimus sp. ES5
AAATAGTACTGAAAAAGTTTTTTTTTTCGATTTTCCTAATAAAATAAAGCAAAAAAATAAATTTTGTTAATTTTACAGTTGAAACAAATGTTTGCAAAATACTGTATTCAATGAAATTTAAATTTCCCGCGCGCGCTAATGTTTGACAAACTTTTAAAAAAAAAATTTAAACTGGTCTTTGCTCCAAAAATTGTTGCGCTTTTTTATAAATATTTTTGCGAGCTGTTTTAATTAAAAGTGTAATTTTTTTACAAAAATACGTATATTACTCTTTGTTTGTAGTAATTTTGACATTTGGTTTAATATATGCGCTTATAGTTGTAAAAATGCCATCCCAACGAAGAAATAAACCAAAATTAGACATCATTAAAGAAGGAAATCCAAATGTCTATGAAGTTGAAAAGATTGTTGGAGAACGAACAAAAGGGACAATTAAAGAATATCGTATTCGATGGAAAGGGTATACGGAAGAAGAGGATACATGGCAAGGTCTAGGAACCTTATTATGTCCTTCAGTACTGACAGAATGGAAAGCTGAAAAAGAAAGAAGAAAGTATGTTTTTAGATTTAACAGTTAATTATCTGTAACATTTTTTCAGGAAACAAAGCAAGCATGGAAAAATTGAAAAAGAAGATTTTAAAGAAGAAATTGCTGTAATCAAACATTCTCCTATTCCTCCACCAGAAGGTCATCAATGTTTTGTTGATTCTCCAAATGTTGGGTTATATGCTGAAAAAAGTGCCATTCAATTTGTTAATTCTCAAAAAACAAAAATATTAAATGTAAAAGAAATGAATCTTCGGTGTCGAAAATGTGCTGCCGATCAAACTTTAAATGTATGTTGTACTTTTTTGAAATACATTTTACAGCCAATTCTTTAGGATGCTTTTGTTGATTTTGTTCTGTGCCATATTATTGTTGATGAAAATTCATATTTTATGATTAAATTTAAAAGTGATGTCAATGAAGTGTTCCTTGTTGCTGACGAAGAGTTTAAAGCTGCTTGCCCAAAGGTACAAATTGTTTTTTTTTATTATCGACTAAATATCATCCATATTTGAGCAATACGATACTTTTACCAATACTTTGCAAAAATACAACGAAATTATGGATATTCTTTCGGAGGAGATTGCAGAAAAAGAAGATGCTCTTAAAAATACTAAATTCTATGATTTGTGTCTCCAAGGAACTGCACCAAGTCGATCTGATACTTCTCAACCAACATATACATATGAAAGGGTAACTTTGCGCCAATTATTTATCTTTCAACTTCAATTATCTGTCGCAATCTTTATGAAAGCAAATCTCGAATATTCAAGCCTTCATCAACACGTTCTGGATTTTTTTAATAATCGCGATACTGTATTTAAAGAATATTGCCAAAGCTTTGTTGAAGATATATACGAAGATTTATTAGATGCTTTATTTGTTATTTGAAAGTCTGATTTTGTGTAAAGGTGTACTGTTTCTGTTTTTTGAGTGATTGTTAAAGTTGTTTGAAAGCGAATAAAGTCTTGGATTAGTGAGATTTACCGTCCTCCTTTATTTTAACGAATGGCATGAATCTCCATGATTTGTCTCCTGAATTAAACTTGATGCAAAGACAAAATCAGAAAAAAATTTGTATTTTTAAAATTTTAAAAAATGTTTCCACTTTTTTCGTGTCAAGACTTCTTACTGCTCGACACTGTAAAAACCAAAAAAAAATTTTTTTACAAGCTTTTTCCGTATCTTTTTTTATCTTTATCCTTTTTTTAAAGAAGCTTTATCTTATTTTTATTTTATTGTAGGATCTCCAAAAGCATGGCATCTACAAGTGCATTGGAATACAAACAAGAATTAAAAGATGAAATTGCTGAAATTTTAAAAGGTTTATCTTTGAATACACCTGCTCCTAAAGAAAGTGAAGAATCAAACAATGATGATGAATCTTCAACATATGGATCTTCAAGATTTGATGAAATGGGAAATTTTAAGTTTGGAAACAAAGCTCTTAAATATACTGGCAAATGTTTTTTACAAATCGGCGAAGTTACCCAACATAATATTGCTGTAAGTTTTAATGTTATATTTATTAATTCTATTACATAGCATTATTTTCTAGCAATTAAAAGAAATTAATAAACAAGTTTTGCCCGTTGTTTACAATGAACGCTTTTACAATGAAGTGATGAATGCTGGAGAATTTGCAAAGCTTGCATATTTCAATGATTCCGTTGTTGGAGCAGTATGTTGCCGTCCAGAAGTTAAAGAAAATCGTAAAAGATTATATATTATGATGATTGGAACGCTAGCACCTTATCGTCGATCAGGAGTTGGAACAATGCTTATCTCTCATGTTCTTGCCCTATGTGAAAAAGATACAAATATTGAAAGCGTTTATTTGCATGTTCAGGTATTTTTTAATGTGAAAAGTACAAGTTTAATAATTATCTCTTTTTAGTCAAATAATGAAGCTGCAATGGAATTTTACAAGAAATTTGGATTTGAAGTTGTTGATAATGTGAAGAATTATTACAAACGTATTGAACCAAATGATGCTTTCCTCTTGGAAAAGGCTGTTAACAATGGTGAAAAAAGTGCCAAGAAAGAAAATACTGGAAATTGTGTTGATTTTGAATAATATATCAAAGATATACTGTAATCGTAAATTTGTTGTGTTATTTTTAGTTGGATAAACTTTATTGCTACTATCAAATATGGATTAAGAATACAAAGCAACAATAACAACATGAGAATTATTAAGTTTTTGCATTTGTGAAATTCCAATTTTCTTTAATCTTGAACATTCAAAGTTATGCCGTGGCCAATCTTTCATTTCAATATTCCATTCTCGAACAATTTCATGCGGCTCAAAATCTCTTTTACCAATCCAAATATTACTTGATGTATGTTTCTTTGGTCGTAGTTTTCCTTCTAATGCAATTTGAGTTGCTTGATCTTTAGCTTCTTTAACCAAAAAATGATCTTTTTCAAGTTTTGGAACACCATTTCGGATTCTTATATCATTTATATGGTCATATAAAATGGATACTAAGTTTGTTGAAAGGCTTAAATTAGATCGAATAGAATCGGAACGGATTAGACGAGCTTCTCGAACAACTGCTGTATCCCAATTATCGTAATAATCAGCTCGATCACCGAATCGTCGAAATTCTAGAAATTTGAATTAGAGGAATTTGAAATCTCTCAGTGATTTACTCACCAACAATCTCCGTTGCAGATTCTGATTCAGATGGGGCATATTTCCTTCTAGGACTTAAAGAAGCTGGTAAAACTTGTTGAGAAGGTATTGGAGTTGTTACTGGTCGAAAATCAATTTCATCCATTGCAATATTATCAAAATGTACTGTTCTCTTTAAAATGTTACAGTATACCATTGCTAAAACTACAGTATCCTCTTACCGTTTTTGTCTCAGATAATAGTCTTCCTTGTGGAGTTCGTCGTTGTACTTTTTCAACCACAACAGTTTTTCTTCTCCTCATTTTTAATTTCAAAATTCAAATTCGTAATATTTTACATCAAAAAAATTTTTCAAAGGAACGCAAAGCTTTGAAGAAAATTTTTAGATTGAATGTTTGCATTTCTTTTTTCTTTCAACCGATTATTATTATTGCTTTTCATCAAAAAAAAGTTGGAAGGATTCTTTTGAAAAAAGAAGCAGCAACAGCAAAAAAAGTGATTCATAAAACGCATCTTTTTTATTGCCAAATTTTCCACAAATTTTATGACAATTTTATAAAAAAAAGTTTTGCATCTTTTTTGGAGATAAAAAATGTGTAATGTAATTTTTATAAAACATTATAAACACAGATTTTTGTACTTGCAATTTAATTACGGTAATTTGAAAAGTTTATTAAAGGTTATCAGTTCAGAACACAGTGTATCATAACAGTAATAAACACAACTATCAAAATTATAATCAAAAGTTTTCGCAAAAATCAGCGAAAAGTTATCAGTGTTGATCATTTTTTTGTACTTTGTACTTCCATGTAAGCATTTTTCCACATTGCACATATTTTGAGTTTTTTTAAAAACCAGCTTCAACGTTGCTTTTCCACATTTTTTTCCGCCAGTTTTTTAGTTGATGTTTATATTTAAAATTTCAAAAGCCGGTCAAGCATTATGAAAAAAGGGATTTAAATGTAATAATAAAAAGTATTTAACAACTTAGCACGTTTTGGTTGCTGAAATCAAAAATATACTGACCATTTGCTTTTAAAAGTTTACTGGTTTTACAGAGTTTAAATTTTTTTAGCTCGTTGATGTGTTTTTTTTTGTTCCATTTTATTTTTTAACCTTTTTTACAGATTTATTTTCGTTTTTATGAATAGCATAATATCAATATGAAAATTGCCAAAATTTATTCTTTAATTTTTCACTGTAAAGATTACGGTATTTTTTTGTCCAAAATTATTTTCAAACTTTTCCCCAAAATTTGCATTTTATTTTTGTATCTTTCTTTTAATCGTGTTTTATCTTTTTTTGAAAATATTTTTATAATAATATATTTTTTTAAACTTTGAAGACGAACAAGAAAGAAGAAATGATGGATAAAGTGACCCCAGAAAGTGCTATGAATTGCCCATATGAATTAACAAATGAAAAAGTTGTATTTGAAGGAAAATGGATGATTACAAAGCAAGTTGATTTTAAGCTTCATGGTTCAAATAATAATGGAGTATGCTATTTTATAATGTTTATTTTAACATTTATTTAACCTCGTTGTTGTAGGTATGGATGAGTGCACATCGACCAAGAAGAGGAAATACTTTAAATGCTGATGGAGTTGATATTATTGCTACGCTAAAGAAAGATGAAAAGAAATATTATATTTTGGTTAAACAATATCGGATTCCAATTCGTCGATGGATTCTTGAATTTCCTGCTGGTATGTTTTACTTTTTATGCATCGGGTTACTGTAGTATTTTTTAAACAATCACAAATTATAGGTTTGATTGATCAATCTGATAAATCTATTGAAGAAGCTGGAATTCGTGAAATGAAAGAAGAAACTGGATATACTGTATCTCGGGTGGTTCGATGTACCCCAAAAGGTACATTTCTCAATCCTGGATTATCTTCTGATTCATCTGCCTTTCTTATTGTTGAATGTGATGGAGAAGATCCTGCAAATCAAAATCCCAAACAGTTCTTAGATACTGATGAAAGTATTGAAGTTGTTTTGGTTGAACATGAAAAATTGCTTGATTATCTTGATGATGTTTCAAAACGTGGAGAAGTTGAAGTTGCAACACAGCTATATTCTTTTGCACTTGCACGGCTTTTTTGAAAATGTATTGAAAAATGGGTAATTTCTAATTTGTATTGACTTTGATAACTGGATTTTCTTGGTGGAAAATAGAATAAATATTGATTCTTTTGGGTTACTGTAACAATACTGAAACATTGAAATGTGTATATTCATAAGAAATAGTATAACAGAAATTTTGTTACTAAGGATAAAAAGTTAATAAAACAATTAAACAGTTAAAGCACTTCCAGCAAAAGGACTAAGAAATTGGATAAATAATTCAGCACAAAATTCTTTAAATTCTTTATTTAGCTTTTATAAATTTTGAAAATTGAATAAACAACAGTTAACAATCATCTTATTTTATTTTGTTAAAATTAATGATTAAATAAATGCATTGATAAAAACATTTATAAAAGTATTTTTTTACATTTTGGGAGTTCCACCCAACACAATTTTTTTACGATCAATTTTATGCAAATTTGTACGAGAACAGAAAAAGTACACATCATTTTCCATTGCTCTTGTAAAAATTTGCATAAAATTGGTCATAAAAAATTATGTTTGGTGGAACTCCTCTTTAATTAAAATATTTTTTAAAATATTTATTTATACAAACAAATTATGATTTTTCAGCTCTAACAACAATTTCTTGTGCCGTTGAAAGAACAAGTCTACCATCTCTGGACCACATTTTTCCATGAATTAATGCTCTTCCACCTGCTGCCACCGTTGACTCCGTTTCATACAGTAACCAATCATTATCAATTCGAAAATCTGGATGATGTATCCACATTGAATGATCAAGGGAAGCTGCCATACCAAGTCGAAATCCACATGCTGCATGTGGAACAATGGGTGTGCCAACTGGAGCAATATCTGATATAAATGCTGCAACACAATGATGTAAATGTTTATCATCCCCAATGGTGGCATGTGATCGAACCCATAAAGCAAATTTTAAAGGTTTATCAAGGGCAGCATGAAGATATTTTTTTGGTGTTATCATTTTAACTTTAAAAATATTTGGAAGATCAAGAACTTTTCGATATGCATCTACAGCTAATACACCTTCTGGGGAAACTGTTTCAGGGTGATCCAATAATCTGAAAACGGAATATGTTTTTAATTGGCATACTGTAGCTTTAAAAGTTGTTTTGGGAAAATGCAAATTTTTGCTATCAAACAAAAATATTTTTGAAAACGAATTTTTGATCATTTTTAAAACAAAAAAAAGAAAAGGAAAAAACAAAACACAAATTTTTGCAAACAATTTTAAGCTCTTGTTAAAAACATTTTTGATTGCATTTTGTTGTTTTTGTGTATTTATGTTTTTTTGTTTGTTTGAAGTCCAAATATTTTTATACATAAACTAATATTTTTAAAAATTTTTGCTTGCTTTATAATAATTATAAAAAAAAGATTACCAAATTAAGTCATAATTCTGGCCCTTTTTTACAGTATTTTTTTGCAATATTTTTGGTGTTTCAAAAAATGTATTGATTTTTTTGTAGCAAATTTTTTGATAAAAAATTTTGTGTTTATTTTTTTTGATCCACTAAAAAAATTTGATGATGCATTTGACATTTACATGAAAAATCTTGCATTTTTTTGTGCAAGCATTTTGTAAGTAGCATTTCTGATTCAACCTCTTTGTGAAAAAAAAGTATCTAGTGCTTTCCTACAGCCAAAAAAATAAAAACCGATATAAAGCTGCTAAAAATTTTTTTACAATTATATTTCGTAAATTCAGTTGCACAGTCTCATTTTCAATATGACTTTTTGAGATAAACATTTAAAATTAGTTTTTAATAATTTTTTCTATTTATGTTTTTTGTATTACTTCATTGCTTATATCTATTTTCAGATGCCTCCACACAAAAATGACAGCAGTATTACGGTAAACAGAAAAAAGTTTGGAATAACTTTGCGCACAAAAGATGGTCTGCTCATTGATGATAATATTAATGAATTAGAAGCTAATACATTATCCCCGATATCAGAAGTAAATTTTAATATAAAATATTTTCTAGATCAAAAATCAGTACAAGTGGAATTGTGCCAAACTGAAAATTCCAAAAAAACAATGATAATTTGAAAAATTTCGATAAAATTTGCATATTATTTTTTAGAATGAAGTTCAACTTTGGGAAAAGGATATTGAAAATGGAATTTTAAAAGTAGTTACAACAGAACAAGAAGTTCAAGGCAATAAAATATTGATTCAATATGAATATACTGTAACAGCTGAACAGATCGAAAATGATGAAAAGTAAGTTGTTTTTTGTTTTAGCAATGCAACGCAAGTTTTTCTATCTATCTGAATTCCCTACACATAGCTTTCAAGTACTGTAGTTTTCAAGGCTACAGTAAACCTTATTTTAATATGTACCCACAATAATTCCTTACCTTTGAAAAAAGTCACTTGCATCTTCACATTCATCCGGAGAATCCAGATCAGGAATCGGCTCTTGATGCCGAATAGAATCTAGTTCAGAAATATGAAATGAAATAATTGTTGTAAAAATGATTATTCCATTTTGCAAGGCTTTAACTAGACGGGAACAAAAACTTTTTCCATCTCGAATTCTTGTAACATCATAAATAATTGGACGTGAAATATCTCCAGGAGCAATAAATTGGCAGTGAAATGAATGGGGATGAAATTCAGAGGGGATGGTTTTATTTGCTGCCATTAAAGCTTGCCCAACAACTTGTCCACCATAAACACGTCGGCCATCTTTTCGTCCTGGTAATAAATGAGTTGATCTGGAAAATTTAAAACTACAGTATATTTCTACAGTAACCTTCAATAGATACAGTAATTTAAAAAAAGACAATAGTTTTTTAACGGGAAGAAAACTGAATAATATTTTTTTCTATGAAATTTTTTTCAAAAAAAATAAGATTTTTTAAAGCTTTTTTAAATCCTTTCGCATTAAGTTAAAAAATTACCTGTAAATATTTACATCAATTTCTTCTAAATTTAAAAATGTTTTTAACAGCTCATCTAATTCTTCCTCTTTTTTTTCAGCCATCTTTTTACTCTTTAGCTTCTTTGAACTAAACTACGAAAAATAAAAAGTTTACACTTACAACAAAAAAAAACAATCAACTGCCACAAGGTTGGTGGTGGTTGCTTCTTTTTTTTTTGACTAGAGTACACTAAAGTCAAAAAAAGTCCAATCAATAAAAAAAAGAAACATGTTTGTTTTAATATGATTATTTTCATATTTTTTTAATATTTATCATTAAACTTTTAAAACAAATACATAGAATATTTGAGCAACAACAACAACTAAATTTTTGTACAAATTTATATTTAAAGAATTTATTAAGGCAATGAAGGTGGTGGTGGTCTTGCAATTCTACGAATTTGTCGATATCCTGATAAAACAGTTGGATATACTTTTTCTGACATAAATTTTTCGCCATATAGTGCATAGAAGCTAAAATTATAAATTGAATTAAAAGCCAAAATTCAAAAGAGTAAAAAACTTACACTCCAAAAAGAGCACCGCCCAAATGTGCAGCATGATCAAAAATTCTGAATCTTAATAATAAGCCAGCAAGATCAAATAGTACCAATCCAATCACTGCACTTTGAGCGGGAAAAGTCCACATTGGCAAGAAAACAATATTTAATTTAGCATCTGGAATTTTCATGCAAACATAGCATAGAGCACCAAGAATTGCACCACTCTAAAAAAATATTAGGGTTACTGTAGAATTTTAGATTATAGCATAAGCAAAAACTTACAGCTCCAAGAGCACGAATTGGTGAGCCAATAACAGCTTTATGGGCAACACTTGCTAAAGATGATACAACACCAGCAGTAAGATAGAAGGCAGTAAACTACAAATGAATAATTTAATTTGATTACACAATTACACGATAATTTACCTGTTCAACTCCCAAAAACTTGTTGATAGATAAAGGCACAAAGTTGAAGAGAACATACATATTCAAAGCCAAATGGAGGAAACTGTAATGTGAAAATACACTGAGCAACATTGGAGAACAAAGACTCTCTAAAAGCATTTCTTAGATTTAAACTCCAAAAACAAAAAGTGTATACTTGAAGCATAAGAATTGGTAAAAAATTGCCACATCACTCTTTCTAGCGCAGGTACTTTCCACATTAAAAATACTAAAGTATTTAAGCCAATAATTCCAAGGGCCCATTTTTGTCCATCTGATAAATGAATTTGTTGAGTTTGCTGAGTCTTGAAAAATGCATCAGTAAAATCATTAAAAAGGTGGCGAACTCTAAAGCGATTTCTTTCATATTCAACAATAATTGCTGCAGTAAATAGTGAAGAACCAAGCTAAAAAAATAGTTATGATGCAATATTAAAACAATATTAAAAAAGTAAAAACTTACAACAGCAGTAAAACCAAGAGCTTTCCATAAATCTTTTACTGGCCTTACAGGTATAGAATCAGGTCGAAATGTTGGATGTTGAGCATTAATAGATTGCTGCTTTGGAATTGGAGCATTATTATTGCTGCTATTGCGTAATCTATCCCGTAAACCTTCTCGTGTAAATCTTGAACTGAATTTTGTAGTATGTGTTAAAAGCCTTGAACCAAGAACTTTAAAAGTACTTTTTGCATATACAAATCGAAACATTATAAAATTTTATCAAAGCTTACAAAGGTTTCTTTTTGATGAAAAAAAAATTTGTTGGCGTTTTCCAAATGTTTTTTGAAAGCTTTCCAAAAAAATTAAAGAAAAAAAGTCTTAACACGATAAAAATTGGTGGGAAAAAAATGCGAGCGTCTTTTGCAAGTTTTCACTTTTTTTTGCATGCCGGGGATATTATATTGATTAAATAAATCCATTTTTTAACAATAATCTTATATTTATCAGTTTTTATTGATAATTCTTATCACTTTTAACACCCTATACATGTAAGCAGCAAAAAATTTAAATTTGCTTTAACTTTTTTACGTTGATTTCTTTGATTTATCGTCCCCTTTGTTTATTAATTCATTTTACCACAATCCCTTAATGATCAATCTTTTATCACTTTCAGCTCGTCGAAAAACTACTCGACAATGTTTTATGCCCAGTTTGTTTTATCCAAGAAAGGCCCGTTGGCTAAAATTTGGTTAGCAGCACATTGGGAAAAGAAGCTTTCAAAAGCACAAGTATTTGAAACAAATGTTTCTGAAGCTGTTGATGAAATTCTTAAACCAAAAGTTCGTAAATATCATTTTAACATGAAACTTTAATAAAATAGAATAATTATTTAAGGTTAAAATGGCATTACGTACAACTGGTCATTTACTTCTTGGTATTGTAAGAATTTATTCCCGACGTGCAATTTATTTATTAGAAGATTGTGAAAATGCTTCATTGAAAATAAATTTAAATTTTAGTACTGGTACTAAAAGTAAAAATGCTATACGAGATACAGATGATGCAGATTTACCAGAGGTAGATTTTTTTTGGTTGAATTAAAATACGAGCTTTAAACCCATTATACCAAACACACCATACAGTAGTAATACCATAATGCACTTTTTGATTACTTTTTTCTCCACGATAATCCGACATAAAATAGTGCTGTCACTGCATAATGTTTACTTAAAGCACAAATTTTGCAAAAACATGTTTAAATTTTAACCCCCACAAATTATTACAACCTTGCTTTTTAACATTATCCTTTACTTAAATCGAAATTCTTAAAAGACACTAAGAATTTCGATTTATCTAAACCTTGCCTAATAAGCACATCATTTCGTAAATTTGCATATTTTATAGTTTTCTGTGCTAGATATAAAAATGCGAATTCATCACAGTCCTCTTCTCAGAGTACCGTAATTTCCACTTAAGCCCCCATTTATAAAATTCAAAATTTTTCATCGACACTAAAAATTTAAATAAATGGATATCAAAACCTTACAGCATTTGATATACATACCGATAATAAATTTTCAGGTTTTGGGCGACTTTGATGCAACTCTTCCCGATAATTTTGAACTCCCTGCTACTCCTGTACCTGTAAATCAAAGTCGAATTGAAGATATTACACTTCGAGAAGATCGAATTGATGCTGCAGATAATATGGATTTTGATAATGATATGGGAGTAAGAATTTATCATTATCTCAAAATTCTTAAAATTTTTACAAAATTTTTTTAGTTGGATGATTTTGGTGGTGCACAATTTGATGAATTTGATGCAGAAGATGTTGAACATGCCCGTCGAGCAGCATCTGAAATTCGAGCTTCGATGGAACGTGGGGGTGATCTTACCAAGACTTCATTAGTTAGTGATAAAGCTGGAAATAATAATAGCAATAATGAAAATAATAATATTGCAAATGATTTTATGGATCATGATTTTGATAATGACTTTGACAATGATTTTGGAAATTTTGGTGAAGCAAATGATTTGGATCAAGTTTTATATGGTGGGGATAATGCTGCTGCTGGAGCATTTGATAAACAACCTGACATTAATAATGGTGGGTTTTGATTTTTTAAATACTAATATTGTAATATTACCGTAATACTTTTTTTTAGGTGCAACAGACAGTTTTCAACTTGAACCTCTTGAAGTTGCATCAGTTACAAATGAACGAGCTCCAAGAACTCGTAAACGAAGAAAATTGTTAGTTGATGAAATAAAAAATATTTCTGGTGATGATATGAAGGCTAATATGTCCACCTTCAATGATATCCTTCAACAACCTGATTTAGCACCACCAACAAAAAAGTTGATGCATTTACGTGAACATGGTGTTACAGAAAAGCTTTTTTCAATGCCTGGCTGTCAAGCTCTCACAAATCCTGATATTGTTCGAGTATGTAATTTAGATTGTCACTGAATTTGAAAAAGGTTTTACCCTACTGTACATAAGAAAAACAGAAATAATGTACAATAGGGTAAAACAAAAAATTTGCATAATTTTTTTTGGGTTTTGGTGATAGTCGTCAATTTATAATTTAAATTGTCGTTTGATTATAATATATTAATTTAATTTTTTAAGATTTATCAATCCCACCTTGTCCCACATGCTCGAACCCTTGATGAAACTTTGGCAAGTGTTGAAGATCTTCGACGTGATTTATCTTTGGATCCTATCGGAGTATTCGATCATGACTTTGATCATGCAAGTGTAGGTTTTTTAATTTTCAAAGTTTTGTTTATACAGTATGCTTAGCATTGGCCATGTATTATACAGTATACACTTGGCTTACAAATTTTTTAAAGTTTTTTTGAAAACCTTTTTTAAATTTTTAAAACTATTTTTGATTAAATTTAAATTATTAATATTTTTCTTAATTTTTTGCTCCCGTTTTGGGTCCGATTACTTTACGATAATTTCAATAATTCCAGCAGATGGTTTTTAAACCTTTTAAAAAAATTATCGTAAAGTAATC